>JAINUG010000014.1:6756337-6796337 GCA_029706075.1 Aldrovandia affinis | reverse complement strand
TGGGGGAGATTCAACAGGAAGATTCATCCCAGCTCAGTTTGTCAGTAATGAAGCCTCTGTTTGCATATTTGTTTTTCTTTGTTTTGTTTTGTACAAATTCCTTGGGATAATGACAGCCTGCAGGTTAGTTTGGGGAGTCTGCAGAACAGCGTGTAACTTGATTCCCCTGTCTCTCTCCCTCCCCCTTTCTCCCTCCCTTTTTCTTTCTCTCTCTCTCTCTCTCTCTCTCTCTCTTTCTTTCTCTCTCCCTCCCCTTTTTCTCCCTCCCTCTCTCTTTCTCTCTCCCTTGCTCTCCCTTGTGCTCTCACTCTCCCTCCCTCCCTCCCTCCTCCCCCGCCTCCTATTCCCTGTCTCTCCCTCTCTTTCTTTCTCTCTCTCTCTCTCTCTTCTCTTTCTCTCTCCCTCCCCTTTTCTCCCTCCCTCTCTCTTTCTCTCTCTCTTCCTCTCTCTCTCTCCCCCTCCCTCCCTCTCTCTCTTTCTCTCTCTCTGTCTCTCTCCATCTCCTCTCTCCCTTTCTCTCCCCACCCTCCTTCCCTCCCTCTCCTCCCTCTCCCCCTCTCTCTCTCTCCGAGTAGCTATTTCAGCATATGGCCCAATCTCAAAACAAACATTATCCAGAAGTTTCCCTCACTTTGTTCCTGCTGTGGCTTTTTCCCTTATTAAGTTATTGGATGTTGCTTTATTTCAAAAGGTCAGAGTGCAGGGCATTCGCTCTGCTTTCCAAGATGCAAAAAGTGGCCAGTCGAGCCCACGCGCATCCAGAATCAAACGCAGAGGGATCTTAACCATATGTAGTCAAGGGAGCACCTCTCTCCCCGAATCAGGACAGTACAGGAGAATCTACAATGTCACAAAATGATTTTTGACAGGCTGTGAGCAACTTGCAGATAAGGGTTCAGCATTTTGGAATTGCTCTAACTGGCTGCCAGTTCAGTGCCACAGGGATCCCTTCCAGCTGATATTTTTTATTTTTATTTTTATTTTTTTTTTACATTTTTATTTTCAAGAAAATCTCTTCTCTCCCTCTCTGTCTTGCATATCTGTTGGGTTGTGCAGACAACACAATTTTTGCTAGTTTTTTTTGCTGTTGAATTATGACTTTTATAAAGAACATTCTACATATTACATTGATAATATTATCCAAAAAAATCCTTTCACTCTTCTTTTCTCTGGGTTATTTCTCTCCACTCTCTTCCCTCCTGTCTTTCCAGCTCACTTTTCTTTTTTTCCTCTCTCTCTCAATCTGTATCTTTTCTCGCTCTTCTCCTCCCTCCCCTCTCTCTCTCTCTCTCTCTCTCTCTCTCTCTCTCTCTCTCTCTCTCTCTCTCACTGCTTGTAGGATGGAGATGCTGCTGTTTATTGGCTTACTTATTTTATAATGAGCGTTGTTTATTAGCAGAGGTTGGCTTAGGAGTGCGTTTACCACCCTTGTGTTGTTTGGAGCTCCTGTGTGTTAGACAGCGTGTGTTAACGAGAGCCGTATTAGTGTAAAACAGTGCGAGTACACATGTATAAGAGAGCTACGTGGCCTTTCTGTAACACTCTGCCTGTCTGCACATATACAGAGCTTTCACGGGCTTCAACAGAGTCCCAGGGTAACTTAAATGACAAAAATAGGGCAATAAATCATTCTTATAAACTGTGCACATTAACCGAGTGTTGTAAATAAACAACAAAGGGGGGAAATAAAGGCATCCACTCACTAAACTTCCCTGTTGGACATCTTTCCATTTCCGCAGAGACATGGTAAACGGACAGCCGTGGACGACGACATGATGTTCCACCTCCCGGCTGCTTCCATAGTCTCCAGACAAACGTGGGCCAGGCCTGGGTCAAATGCATATTTGAAATACTTGAGCCCAAATGTGTAAATTGTCAGATCGCTACAGATCCCTGAGAATCTGTTTTCCTCCCAATTTGGTGACCAATTGTATCCTCTATCAATTCAATTCCCTCCCCCCTCCCTGTCTGTGGTTAGGTTTCTCTGTATCAGGTGTGTTGGTGGTAAGTGCAGTCAGTTCTGTTGTCAGTTCAGTTCTTCTTGGGTGAGCGTGGGGGTGAGTTGTATCAGGTCTGTTGGGGGTCAGTGTTGCCATCCTCTCCTGGCGTGTTGGTGGTGGGGTCTGTGATTAGTTTGTCAGTATCAGGCCTGTTGGTGGTCAGTGTTGGTGGTGGGCTGAGTCTGTGATTAGTTTGTCAGTATCAGGCCTGTTGGTGGTCAGTGTTGGTGTGGGGTGAGTCTGTGATTAGGTTTGTCAGTATCAGGCCTGTTGGTGGTCAGTGTTGGTGTGGGGTGAGTCTGTGATTAGTTTGTCAGTATCAGGCCTGTTGGTGGTCAGTGTTGGTGTGGGGTGAGTCTGTGATTAGGTTTGTCAGTATCAGGCCTGTCAGTAGTCGGTGCTGTCGGCCTCTGGGGTGAGTCTGGTTTCTCACGCACGCTCTCATGTCTGCAGGGTGGCTAAGGTCCTGAAGGTGGCGCTGTACGAGACGCCCACCGGCTGGAGTTTCTTCGGGAATCTGATGGACTCTGGGAGATGTTCGCTGTGTGGCGAGGAGAGCTTTGGAACGGGTGAGCACACACCTGACACAACTCGCACACATGGGGACACACCTGACAGCTCACACACACCTGTCACACATCATACACTCCGAACACATCACACACCTGACACAACTCGCAACTCACCTGGGAACACACCTGACAACTCACACACACCTGACACAGTTCACACACACCTGACACATTCCACGCACCTGGTGACAGCTGACACACTTAACTGTCATAGAAAGCAGGCCTTGTGGCCTCCCGCGTGGTCCAGTGGTTACAACGTTCAACGTTCGCCACGGAGACTGGGGTTAGATTCCCCGTCCCGCCAGAGTCGGCTCTGGCCGGGAGCGCCACCAGGGGCGGCGATTGGCTGTCCGCCCCAGGGAGGGGGAGGGAAGCCGACAGTTCGCTGCACAGTGGCCCTGTAGGCGTTATTCCTTCGTCACTACCGGTCGAAGACTAGCTGAGCAAACTCACATTACTTGTGGCCTCCCGCGTGGTCCAGTGGTTACAACGTTCGACACTGGCCACGGAGACCGGGGTTAGATTCCGGTCCCGCCAGAGTCGGCTCTGGCCGGGAGTGCCACCAGGGGCGGCGATTGGCTGTCCGCCCCAGGGAGGGGGGAGGGAAGCCGACAGGACGTTCGCTGCGCATAACAGTGGCCCTGTAGGCGTTACTTCGCCTTTGTCACTACCGGTCGCAAGACTACGGCAGCAAACTCACATTACTAGGGGGGTTGATATCAAATCTTTAAAGAAAGCAGGCCTTGTAATTATGTTCTGCTCATGGCATCACCCTAATTTTCACTCCAGGGCGTTGGTCTTAATGACCCCCCCCCTCTTCCTGATCCAGTCACTGTAGGTGAAACAGCAGAGCCCAAAGTCATACTTATCCTCCTTACTGCAGCACTTTTAATGAATCTGTTTGGCCGTCACACTAGAACATATTTATCAGCCTCCCAAAGGGAGTTTAAATCAACCCTCCCTCAGAAATCGCTGCTGCAGCCGAGTGGATATCCGCTATTGTAAATAACAGCCATTCTTCTGCTAAAAAAGGAAGCGCGGCTCGTCGGGGGGATCGTCATTACCCAGAATACCCCCCTGGCTGGCAGGCGCTCAAGGAATGAGAAAAGCTCCCTTTGAGGAGTCCGTGGAGGGAATCTCCCTGTTCGGGGAGAGAGAGAGAGAGAGACAGACAGACAGAGAGAGAGAGAGAGAGAGAGAGAGAGAGAGAGAGGGAGAGAGAGAGAGAGAGAGAGAGAGAGAGAGAGAGAGAGAGAGAGAGAGAGAGACCCCCCCCGGTGAAATCTGGAGTTTGTGCTCAGCGCAGCCCTTTTAAGGTGTCCAGTGCAGCCAGCCCTGACCCATTAATTCATCACAAACTCAAGTGCACTTCTGCCTCCGGTATCCCAGCAGGCTTAGGTGCAGGGCAGGGCCCGCACCGTAAATATGTCACCCCTCTTCCCTTGAGGCATTTGAGGTACACGTCGGGCATGTAAACCAAGGCCCGGAGTCTAGCAACAGCCTGCCACTGCAGAAAACAGTGTAAGAGTGCAGTGGTTATAGCCATTCGCCACAGAGGAAGAGCAGCAGTTACAGTCCCTCACCACAGAAGAAGAGTGGTGGTTACAGTCACTCACCACAAAGAAGAGCAATGGTTACAGTCACTCACCAAAGAAGAAGAGCAGTGATTACAGTCCCTCACCACAGAAGAAGAGCAGTGGTTTAGTTACTCACTACAGAAGAAGAGCAGCAGTTACAGTCAATACACAAGACTAGCAGAAGAAGAGCAGTTGCTATAGTTAAAGACTGCTGACAGAACATTTGGAAAAATAATGAACCTGCTCTCTTTCTCAGTTTTGGATGATATTTCTGGCTACACTGGCAGTGTATTCAGATGATGCCCGGCCGTGGATGTTGCCCCCTCACGGTGCGGGAGGGGTCTGGTCGCCTGTCTTCCGGGGCAAGCTAATATCTCGAGGGCAGCAATGATCCGCCTCCTCCGAGATGGAACTTCGCCCACCTGCTCTTTAGGAACGCCCTTACTGCCAACTTTCCCTCCCTCCACCCTCCCTGGGGCGGACAGCCAAATGTTGCCCCCGATCGGGGTTCCTGGCCGGGGCTGGTCTGACGCAGTCGGGGTCGAACTGCGACCGTAATAGGTAGCTCGCACTCGCAAAGCACGAGTTACACAATTATTTTATGTGTGCGCTAACAATGGCAACATTTAATTTTGGTCACAGGCCCGTGTTTATACACATCTCAAGCTATAAGGTTAGCAGTTAAGGCTGCTTATCATGGGTTTACACCTGCACCTATTATTAAAGACCTGTTTTAAGGCTGTTGCCTCCAGGGGGTTATGGTAGCAGGTGAAACAGAAGATGTACTGTTTCACATTTGAATGGCAGTAATGTGAGTGTAAGTTTACACTGAGAGATGTTTATTGGTTGTGTATTGTTCTAACCTCCTCTCACTCACTCGTTAATCAGGCACTCGGAATTCTGGGCACCACTTGTGACATCAGCACTGTAGGTGCAGTAACACTGGCGGTGTCATCATTGCATGTGACATTGGTACCATGCGTTAAGATCATCAATGCTGTGTGTGAGATCCATTACCAGCGTAATGTCATTAGTTAATGAGATGTGACTCGTCAGCGGCGTTCCTAAATTCACGACCACCTCCCTCCACATGACATCATACGCATCGCATGCACAGGTCCACATGACATCATACGCATCGCATGCACAGGTCCACATGACATCATACGCATCGCATGCACAGGTCCACATGACATCATACGGATCGCATGCGCAGGTCATTAATGCCATGTCAGACACTCAGCGTGTTTGTAAAAATGATCAAAACGCAGTCCTCCACATCGCCGGTGGTGTAAGTGAGATTGTTCACAGTCTTGTTGGACGCTGTCAGTGCCGTATTTAGATCGCTGCTATTCTGCAGATGTTCTCTGCTTCTTTTTTAAAACACACACAAAGTCCAAAGTGAACCCCAGACAGAGGGTTAAGGGCAGGGGAGAGAGAGAGAGGGAGAGAGAGAGAGGGAGGGAGGGAGGAAGGAATGGATGGGGGGTCACTGAATCAACGGCTCCAATTAGGTAGAGATGTAATTGGCCCCATATTGTTTGCACTGGAATAGCAAATGGAAAGTGACAGCAGCAGCAGCAATGGATCTCATGGGGGCTAAGCACTGAGGAATGCATGGCGGAAAAGCCCCACCTTCCCAAATCCCCCGAGGGAACAGGTGCTCTCTCCGGCGAGGCCATCATTCGGCCTGTCTGACAATATCCCTCTGGTCCCCTGTCCGTCCTCTGCATGGCACCATAAAGGGTCCGTCCTGCACTGCGGCCCCTCTTCACAAGGGTTCCATATTGGAGTTGATGTAAGATATGGGGGTGATTTTAAGAGGTACAAAAAGTACCTGCAATGATTTCAGGTGTGAAAGGATATTCAAATTCAACTGTGAGGCCAAAGTAGACTGAAGTTAATTTGTGTCTCACCATGACTTCACAGCAAGCCCTATTTCTGCAGGCAATTTTGTGTGTGTGTGTGTGTGTGTGTGTGTGTGTGTGTGATAGAGAGAGAGAGAGGCATATTTTTGTTTATTTCATTTAAAATATATACATTGGCCCTGCATGTCCAGGGCTGCTGTAAAATGCTTTGGCAGCCCTGGATACCTCCGGTCATGTTAATCAATCCAGACTGAATCCACCAAAGTGTTCGAGCCCTGAGAGAGCGAGAGGTTGGCTGCAGTGTGTGTTTTAGCACAGAAAGGAAGGGATAGGATGTCGACATATTACACCATCCGCACAGAGAGTTTAGGATGGGGGAAATCAGAGGAACAGTACATCACCGACATTAAGGTCCAGGTTCAGGTTCAGATTTATTGTCCTCACATGAGGAAATTCATTTCCACAGCTGTTTGTATGTGTCTGTGTGTCTCTATGTGTTTGTGTGTGTCTGTACATGGTGTGTGTCTGTACGTGGTGTGTGTGTGTCTGTGTGTGTGTGTGTGTGTGTGTGTGTGTGTGTGTTTGTGTTTCTGTATGTGGTGTGTGTGTCTGTAGTCTGTGTGTCTGTACGTGGTGTGTCTGTGTGTCTGTATGTGTTTGTGTGTGTCTGTATGTGTCTGTATGTGGTGTCTGTGTGTGTCTGTGTGTCTGTGTGATCTGAGACTCGTTCATGGCCGTGTCAGTAAAACAATAGATCTGATGACTTGTTGCCACTGAACTCCACCTGTGGTATCCCTTACCTGTATGGCACCAGCCATTACTCCTCCTGTGTAATACCCACTGAAATGCTTCTATGCAGGTAAGCCTTACCTGTGTGACCCTTACCCATCACAGGCTCAGACCACATTCGTGAGAAGGACGGCTTGTGGTCGCTTCTGGTCTGGCTGTCCATTGTGGCAGCCCGTAAGCAGAGTGTGGAGGAGATTGTGAAGGAGCACTGGGCCAAACTAGGCCGCAACTACTTCTGCCGGTGAGTTCAACCCCCACCCTTTCAGTGTCGGGGGACTGAGGTGCGGGTGGGGGCGGTAGGCTGCTTATCTCTCCTACCCCACTGTGCTCCTGGGGGAGGTTGGAAATGTGTGTGTGTGTGTGTACATGAGAGTGTGTATGTGAGAGTGTGTGTGTGTGTGTGTGTGTGTGTGTGTGTGTGTGTGTGTGGGTGACAGTGTGTATGTGAGAGTGTGTGGGTGACAGTGTGTATGTGAGAGTGTGTATGTGAGAGTGTGTGGGTGAGAGTGTGTGTGTGAGAGTGTGTACGTGAGAGTGTGTACGTGTCACTGTGTATGTGAGAGTGTGTGGGTGCCAAACGGTCACTGTGACCTGTACATAACTGGTCCCCAATGAGAGACTCAGAATGAACCCAGTTCCCAAGACGATACTATCAGATCCTAGGATGTGCCAGGAAACTTCCTGATTCCCACACACACATTTCCCACCATCTGAAAGAGGCAATGTGGCTGTGTGCGTGTGAGTGTGAGTGTGTGTGGGGCATTGACCCCAGAGTGTGTACTATATGTCCATGTTCATTCTCTCAGAAAAGGTGTGTGTGTGTGTGTGTTTGTGCATGTGCGTTGTGTGTGCACATGTGTGTGTGCATGTGTGCGTGTGCATGTGTGTGTGTGTACGCATGTTTGTGTGCATGCGTGTGTGTATGTGTTTGTCCGTGTGTTTGTGCATGTGCGTGTGTGTGTGTGTGTGTGTGTGTGTGCGTGGGTGTGTGTGTAATGTGTGTAATGTGTGTGTGTGTTTTCTTCCTCCAGGTTTGATTATGAGAGTGTGGACCCCAGAGTTGCCTTCTACCTGATGAGAGATCTGGAGGCAGTGATCTCAGACAAGGCCTTCGCCAGCCAGAAGTTCGCCGTGGGGAACAACGTCTACAGTGTAGAAAAGGCTGACAACTTTGAGTACGTCGACCCTGTGGATGGAACCGTGGCTCGCAATCAGGTCAGAGGTCATCGCCCATAGCAACATGTAGGACACCCAGAAAGTGGGCGATGTCAGAGCTATAATCCATACTGGTCTCATTGGTGTGGAGAGAATCAGGGTGGTTTGGGAGTACTGGGGTATTTGAACTGTAGCCCTTGTTGCCTGCGAGGCACAATAATATGATGTGATTGGCTCACCTGGCCAAAGACCAAGGACCACAGCCAAGGAACCAAATCTCCTACTTATTCAGGCCTCAGGGGGGTCGTGTCAATTATTCAATCAATCAAATCAGTTTTTTTTGTATAGATGTCATCACATGGGGCCTCTGATAGTGTAGCGGTCTAACGCACCCGTATTGGCTGGTCCTTTATGAGTGTGAGCTGCCTATCACGGTTTGAAACACAACTGTACCAGACCAGCCCAGGTGGGGAGCCGCGATCGGGGCCGGCGTTTGGCTGTCCACCCCAGGGGGAGGGGGGAGGGTGAGCTGGCACAAATTTAGCTGAGAAGCACGAAAGGGTGTCTCCAGAATGTGGGTGGGCAAATTCCATCTCGAAGGAAGCAGAGTTTGCTGCCCTCGGAGAATTGGGAATTGCCTTGTAGTGATGGGCCGTGATTTCGTGTGGGATGGGCAAATTGAAAGAAATAGAGGGTATAATTGACTAATAATTTTGAAAAAAACGGGAAAAACTCATAAAAAATGTATTAAATGAAAATGTGCCGTCACACACCGCTTCCTAGTTCGCCTGGTGAAGTTTTCAGGCAGCGGTTTAAGGACAACTCAAATAGATTGTACACATGCATTATAAGAGGACAGGTGTTGAACGACAGACTGAAAAGGTAACTTTTGAGCCTCGATTTAAAGTCCAAATCTTCTGCAGTGGACGTCCACGCGCCCAGCCAGGCACACACTCGCACATGGGTCAGACATGCAGCTTTCCGTCGCAGGAGCTGCGGCAGCTCAGCCGGTTAGTTTTTTTGCGGGTGCGAAGAAAAGCAGCAGCTGGCTGCATGTGCTTGGGGGAACAGGGCTGTCTTTGACACCCCCGCAGTATTGAGGGAGAAAGTCGCGCCGGTGGGTACAGGTGGAGATTTGGTATTTCTAAATTGGGGGCGGAAAAATGCGTTAACCGCAGTGCATTCATGGTCCAGTGGTCTGATTCAGCCAAGGATCCCACGGGACTACATGCCCTCATTCAGATGGGCTGGTAAAAGCTGAGGTCCTGACTCTCTGTGGTCATAAAAGATCCCATGGCGCTTTTCAAAAAGTGTGGCGTGTTAACCTGGTGTCCTGGCCAAATTACCAACCAAGACAATATATATATATATACATACATGGAATTAATTCATTCCCTCCTCGCCTCTCCACTGTGTATCTGATGTGTAGTGAGCTTGTAGTGGTGCACTAGGGCTGCCCAGGTGGGTGCTGCACATTGGTGGTGGTTGAGGTGAGTTGCCCTTATCATTGTAAAGCGCTTTGGGTTCCTTGGAAAAAAAGCACTATATAAATCCAATGTTCAATTCAATTCCAAAGGGTGCAGGTTCCAATTGAACACTGGGAGGGAGGGCACTGTTGCTACCCCCAGCTAGCCTGATAACTAGTTTGTTTGCAAGCTAGCTTGCTAAATATCTGGCCAAGCTTGTATTGTTTTTGGTGTATATCCCAGCATCCTGTTGGCATTTTTATTTTATTAAATTCGTTTTTTTACTGCTGTGATGTTAACCATTTTACGGTGCAGACAAAAGTGCATAACTTTTCAGAATTTATTGAGGGGGAAATGTAAGAATCTTGCAACATTGGGGGGGGACAGGAATCCTCCCCTGTCCCCCTAACCCTACGCCTATGGTTTAAGAAACATTTCCTGTGGAGGGGCAAAGGGAAGCCAAATGCCTGTTTCGGATTATGTCCGCGCTTCTCCGAGAGATTAGTACAACAGTGCCGTGGGCCCAGTACGTGGACCCGTAATGCCTGGAGTGGGTTTGCAGGTTGCCAAGGCAGCGATGCTTCTTTCCAAACATGAGTCAGAGTTCCTCATCTCTGGCCCTGGGGGACATACCATGTATGCGCTCGTTTTCCATCTCAACGGAAATCTGAATTCGACTGGACCTGAGCTATAAACAGATTGGAGATCTGGATTTCTGACGTCTTGTCTGTGAGATAGCAGAATTGCCAGAAATCTGTCTTTGGGCTGGGTTTTCTCTGGGAGAAATATTGCTCTTACTGAGGGGGGGATTTAGTGTTATATATTTGGGTATATGAAGACTACAGACATTTTTGTCAGTTGGGGGCGCCCTTGGACAAATGGCAGTGTAGTATAGTGGTTAGGGGAACTTGGTTTGTAACTCAAAGTTTGCAGATTCGATTCCCAGGTGGGGGCACTCCTGCTGTGTACCTGGAGCAAGGTTCTTAACCTGAATTGCTTTAGTAAAATATCCAGCTGTATAAATGGATTGTATGTAAAGAAATGTAAAACTGTGTGAGTCACTCTGGATAAGGACGTCTGCTAAATGTCTAAAAAGTTAAATGTACAAATTAGCAGGACAATTTAGCACTGAATGTAACTGGGAACGTCAGCGTGAACTGGCACACCCGCACAGACTGTGGCTCCACCAGACCGGCACAAACTCCGGTGTCACTGTAGCCGACATGGTCCCTTCAAGAAGTGGAGGTCGCACTGGTGACACTGTGCCGTTGAGCCGGGCCCTTCCCTTTGATTGGTGGAAGGTGGTGATGTCATGTAGTGTGTCATCAAAACTCTTTGAGGCTTTTCTTTGGGGGGGGGGTTTGATATTTTCTGCACTTCAGACATGACAGAAAAATACCTCAGCTGTTTTGGTCCAGTCGTCCCCCCATGTTGGTTCCTGCTACAGAACGTCAGGCTGTGATAGGCTCACTGATTCTCCAATGATTGTTCAGGTTTTTACAGGACTGGGTCTCCTCTCCTCAGCGCTGTAACATGAAAATGTTTGTGTCATTGTGAAGCCACCCCCACCCCCTTCTTTGAAGTTTACCCAGCTGATGTTCTCTGTGTCGTTCAGGAAACTTTTCTCCTGGCGCCAAGCACCCCCCCCCCATTCCACTCCACCCCCCCACCCCCTCTATTTTTAAATATGAATCACATTCAAAATATGATATATTATTAAGAAAACCCAACACTCATTTCCCTGTCACGTTTTATCAGCCGTTGTTTTTGGATTTGCCTCATCCAGCCAAGCTTCTGTTGCTTTGCGTTTGAGGGGAACTAGGGGCCTATTTGGGGGTCAGAGAGGCAGAGAATGGATGGATGGATTGGATATAGATTATCGTTTGGCTGAAGTTTTGCACTACACCCTCCCCCCCCTTGTGAGTCAGTCAGAAAGCAGGGATTTGGCTGTCCACCCCAGGGAGGGGGGAGGGAAGCCGATATGAGCTTGCTGCGTATATGAGTGGTCCTGTGTGTTACGGTGACCGTGGCGGGTGCCATCTCGGAGGAGGTGCATCGCTCACTACCGATCTCAGGACTACGGCAGCGACACATGAGGGTGGGTATAATCACATGAGGGTGGGTATAATCAACATGAAAAAGAGAGGGTATAATTGGAAACTAAAAATAGGGAGAAAAAATTTAGAATAAAAACATAAACAGAAAATAAAAAAAGAAAGCAGGCATTGGTCCTGGGTCCTGTCAGTCAGTCAGTCAGTTAGAGAGCAGGGATTGGTCCTTGGTCCTGTCAGTGAATGAGTCAGAAAGCAGGGATTGGTGTTTGGGGAGGGGTGGGGGAGAGTACGTGCTCCTCCACTCTCCTCTGCACCTATTTATCCAGAAGCCCATTCCCACATTCCAGTCGATACGGGATGGAGGCAGCTGTCGTCCTCCTCTGCTCCTGCTGTCTGGGGGGGGGGGGCAGCTGTCCTGTACGGTGTCTGGATGTCCCACATACACATATACACACACACACATGGACACTCAAACTCTCACACACACACACACACACACACACACACACACACACACACACACACACACACATGGACACTCAAACTCTCTCTCTCACGCACTCACACACACGCACACACACACACACACACACACACACTCCCGGAGCGGTGAGGGTCTGTTTGGATGTGGTGACAGACGATGAAGCTGGGGGCTTTGCAGAGCTATGCCTAGCATGTCTCTGGAGCCAGCTACTGAATTCATCCTCGGGGGGCAGGACCTCCTGATAACACGTTTCTATTGTTAGGAATGAGCAGACACTTCATTTCCACTGTCCCATTAAGCACGTCCCAGTGTCTCCACCTCTACTCTCCTGCCACACTGTGCAACACACGAGTCTGCACCGCCCTCTAGTGGAGGAGAGCGGTCACTCAAATCTATGCTTCTGGCAGCAGTTTTACGTGCTCCTGCTCCAGGCTCCAGGCAGAGAGAAACAGCCTCTCTGAGATTTCTCACTTTAATCGATTACATCGTGACAGAGTAATGAAACTGTAATAATGATCTGAACTGAACCAAGTCTATGTGGAGACTGTGCATTGACTAAATGCAGTGATTCTTTGCAATGGCTCATTATGGTGATTCTGTGCAGTGACTCTGTGCAGTGACTCGTCATAGTGATTCTGTGCAGTAACTTGTTATGGTGACTCTGTGCAGTGACTCGTCATGGTGATTCTGTGCAGTAACTTGTTATGGTGACTCTGTGCAGTGACTCGTCATGGTGATTCTGTGCAGTAACTTGTTATGGTGACTCTGTGCAGTGACTCGTCATGGTGACTCTGTGCTGCAGGGTCTGAGGATCATCTTCACGGACGCTTCGAGGCTCATCTTCAGATTGAGCGGGACCGGTGGGGGAGCGGGGGCCACCGTCCGAATCTACGCAGAGAGCTACGAGAGAGACCCAGAGAAACAGAATCGAGAGACACAGGTGTGTGTGTGTGTGTGTGTGTGAGTGTGAATCTGTGCATTTGTATGTCTGTGTTTGTGTCTGTCAGGACTTTTCTTATATTGCCGGGACGCTCGGTTAAAACCAGTTCTTTTCTAATGTTAAATCACGTCAGCATGCCTTACGTGAAGAATTAATTGATGTGTTGACAGGATGAACAGACTCTGTGCTTGCTGACACCCTTGTGTTAAAGCACGCAGGCTTGATATGATAGTGTTAACATCAGTGTCAGTGCCCATGGCTGTTGTTTTAAAGTCTGTGGCTTGTTTATCGCTTTGCCAGTCAGTAAGAGACCTTCACTAGATATGCTTATCAGCTGATAAGGGCTTTATTGAAAGTCTAGTCTAAGTATTCAAATAAAAAATTGCAGCTCTATTATTTCAGCCCAATCAATATGCCTTTTTATGATGTTTGTCATGGGAAATTATCAATGATTGGTTTCATCTTGCAAGGAAACAACAATCTGTCTTTGTGGACTTCAGCTGTTGTTCAGCAATGCTGGTGTTGTTTACAAAACCATCGTCTCCACCACGTACACTTTAATATCTGTTAAAAACACCCTGCAGGGTACTGTATATCGCACAGACCTGGGTCAACTGCATTCATTTTCATAGAGGCAGATTCAAGTCATTCTTATCTATTATTATTGTTGTTATTATTATGTATTTCCTCAATTTAAGCAGTTTTGAGTTCAGAAGGGATTTTAAAGGGACAGCTCACCCAATGTCCACCCAATTAAATATTTTAAAAGTTTATTTACCTTCAAATATGCCTACAATTGAAAAGAGGCTGGGAATACCCTCTAGTCTATTTGTTGATATAGCGCCAGAGAGAACACTGTCTAAATGTTTGTTGGTCTTCGTGTGAAACATGCCAAGACTAGTGTTCTTTGTCAGGGTCACTTATTAGTCTGCGTGTGAAACGCAGCAATGAAACGGGGACAGGTCTACCACGGGGTTTTGAACCATGCCCCTCGCCGGCCACCCGGCACAACAAGAGATACGCTTACCCCGCTGAGCTAAAGACCAAGGTCCCTGGCCAAGGGGAACCGATCGTACTCTTATTGCTTCTCGTGTTGCTTCTAGTTAAATAAAACCCATTGGCTCCTCTGGAATTTTCTAAATGGCACGCCTAATAAAAATCCATTTTAACTTCAACTCACGCACGTTAGAAATGTGAGGTGAACGTTGGATGACCTCACCCATCAAACATCAGATTGTCATGCATCTTTAATTAGGATGTTTTTTTGTTTTTGTTTGCTTCAAATTTTTCCCCATTTTTCTCCCAATTTAGTAGCCAATTCAACCCTCTATTTATTTCTGACACAGTCGGGTTCAAACCGTGACCACAATAGGTAGCTCACACAAAGCACCAGTCAATGTGTTAGACCGATACGCTATTCGAGGCCCCACTTAGGATGATTTTAAAGGTCTATTTCTCACGTGAGAGCGAAATCCATCATTTTCGTCTATTTTGATTTGGATGGATGTGATTTTTTTATGCATTTTAATAACCCGAATATGAAGCAGTTCCCGTTGCTAAGACGGTAGGTGACAGGGTGGCATTCATGTCAGCTGATGTGTATTTGTGTGTCTCTCTTGTATCTGTGCTGCTGCTTTCCCTTTGGGGATTAAAGTTCAGTGATGTTTATTCAATTAAATTTAATAAAGAGACAGTGTACAGTCATAGTATATAGATATGCTATCTTTTGATTTGTGCAACCTAAGGCAGGTATTTATTGTCTGGTATCTTATAGAAGAATGCTGTGTGTGGTTCGCACACAGTTCCAGTTCTTTTTTTTCAGCATGATAGCGGCAACATTTCCTTTTAATTTATGGCGTGTTTATTAATGCAAGGTCAGAAGACTCACTGAATCATCCATGCCAAAGTCTGCAGTCTGAGTTTTAGAATGGGTTAATGTCCTCTCGTCTGAGTGTCCTTCACCGCACAGTTACAGCCACGTCACATCGAACCCCCCATAACATTTTCCCTGTGCTGTATTCCTTGCCTCCAAAATGTTGAATAGAAATAAAAAGTGACACTATTAAAAACACTTCATAAAATAAGTAGACACTCCAGGCAGTATACATTTTCTTGCATGTATGTATCAAGGTTTGTGGAATGTGTATGTGTGTGCATGTGTATGTGTATGTGTGTGTGTGTGTGTGTGTGTGTGTGTGTGCGCACGCGTGTATGTGTGAGTGTGTGTATGTGTGTGTGTGTATGTGTGCACGAGTGTATGTGTGTGTGTGTGTGTGTGCTATCATGGTGCAGGTGTGCTCAGGTGTGCCTCTCTCCTCTGTATCTCCCATGTGTGTGTGTATATGTGTGTGTGTGTGTGTGTACACGTGTGCGTGTGTGTGGGATGTGACTCTCTCCTCTGAATCTCCCAGGCGGTGCTGGGGCCGTTGATCGCCATCGCGCTGAAGATCTCTGATATCCACGAGCGGACGGGCCGGCGCGGCCCCACCATCATCACCTGAGCTGAGCCAGCGCTTCGCACCCGGGGCCAAACAGAGACATTTCAGCCCATCAACCCACAAGTCTCCACCTGTCTGTCCACCTGCATTCTCTACACCTGTCTCTACACCCATTTCTCCACCTGCCACACGACACCATTCTCAGCTAATGGCTTACATTTTCTTTACAACGTTTCCATGACGCTATTGCAACGTTGTCGCCTCACAGCAATGTTACGAGAACGTTATGTGTTAGCCAGTCTCTCTCTCTCTCTCTCTCTCTCTCTCTCTCTCTCTCTCTCTCTCCTCTCTGCTGTCTGCTCTCTCTCTCTTCTCTCTCTCTCTCTCTCTGCTCTCTCTCTTACCCCTGTGCTGTGCCTGCACTGCCCCCTGATATTCACACGCCCTTTAAGAAAGAAAAAAAAAGTGACAGGTACAAATATATCCTCTAAAATGAAGGAAAACGCATTAATCGATACGTTTCGAAAGATGTTTACGTATGAGAAACAATGAGCAGAAATCTACTGTTATGTGTGATAGTATGTTTTTCCAGAACTATTGTGGCCAGAAGACATGATTTTAGATATCCTGAAATATACCGATTTCCCCCTGTTGTGCTGCTTCCCCTATCCTTGCGTAAGCTGGTATATCAGAGTAAAGTTAGGATGAAAAGGGAGTTGTTTGTGCATCTTCTATTTGTTTTGGGGGTTTTATTGGACTGTGACTGAACTTGGCTGTGGCTGTGGCTGTGGCTGTGACTGACTGAACTGAAGAGTCCCTCTCTCTCTTGCTCTCTCTCTCTCACACTCTCTCCAGTGTAAATGTACTGAAACTCAACATGAGCAGACCACATCAAAATGATTTTTTTTTAATGTTCAAAAACAGTTAACCAAGAAC
This sequence comes from Aldrovandia affinis, assembly GCA_029706075.1. Lineage (NCBI taxonomy): Eukaryota > Metazoa > Chordata > Actinopteri > Notacanthiformes > Halosauridae > Aldrovandia > Aldrovandia affinis. The sequence goes on along the minus strand of JAINUG010000014.1, from coordinate 6,780,058 downwards.
TCACTGCACAGAGTTAGTGCATGAGGTGTATAAAATATACATTTGTTTGTTTGTCTGTTTGTTTGTGTGTGTGTGTGTGTGTGCATGTGGTGTGTGTGTGTGTTTGTGTTGCGCGAGCGAGCGAGAGAAAGATAAGAGAGAGAGAAAGTGTGTGTGTGTGCGAGAAAAGAGAGAGAGAGAAAGTGTGCATGTGAGCAAGAAGAGAGAGAGTGTTCATACGGATGTTGTAAACAAGGTTGCAACACTTCCTGTTCTTATCTGCATTCTTATCATAAGTATACACTGAATGAGACATCAGATTTGTCATCATTTATGATAAAATCACTTAAAAAAGCATGCATCACGCACTAAGATTTATTTTCAATCATTTTCAAAAATATGATGCAGTTGTGGTCCTCATTATTTATGAGAATATTCCACACTGCCCACACTGGTAAATATTCTCAGTTTCAGCCATAAATTCAGTATATGGAGGTATATAACATGGAGAATACCTACACAAGTTACTGTCATCCAAGACTACAGACTGACAGAGCAGTGAACAACATCGTCGACTGTGAGAAAATACTGTGCCATTCTTTCGTACTTGTTTCAACGAGTCATTTCACAACTTATATATGACAGATTCCTGGGAATAAATAACCATCCATCAGCAGTCACCTCCGTGGGATGAGAAATCTTTTGTACTTTTCCATAAACACACAGGCGTGCACATACACACACACACACACACACACGCACACACACACACACACACACACACACACACACACACACACACACACACACACACACACACACACAAGCAAGTGTGTAGAGAGTGCCTGATTCACCTTGTGGATAAACCATAGGTTTCTGTAACCCAAAGGAGCAATGCTAAAAAGATGAATTCTCATGGCCGGGAGTCCCACAGGCCCGATACATAATCGGCTACAGTGTCACCCAGGGAGCGAGGGTATTTCCCACCTCATTGCACAATATCTCCCCCTCTGGTCAGTTGGGGTTCCTGCGGTATGCCTGTGCCAGATGCCCCAGCTGCGTGATCCTCTGACAGGGTAACTGCGCAGCTCAGCTGGTGGACCGCAGAAAGAAAAAGAAGTGGCAGCTGGCTGCGCATGTTTCTGGAGGGGGAGAGAGCTCGCATACGCCCTTCCCGAATTGATGGAAGGGCATCTATGTGATGAGAAGGGCCTATCATTACGATTCCAAATTAGGAGAGGGGGGAAAGAGAAAATGGGGAATAAAGAGTTGTTTAGGGGCCTCCCACGTGGTCTAGTGGTTTCAACGTCTGACGCTGGTTAGCTGACACACAGTTCGCTGCGCACAGGAGTGGTTCTGGGGTATCGGTATTACAGTCGACAGCAAGACCAATGCTGTCTCGGAGGAGGCAGTGCTTCGCCATTGTCACTGCTGGTCACAGAGCTACGGCAGCGAACTACGAGGGAGGGGACTGAACTAAGCACAGCGGGAGGAATTGGCTACCAAATTGGGTAATGGTAAAATTGTTGTTTAAAAAAGGCCAAAGAGTGACATTTGTGGATGTCACCAGACCATATGTCTGCTCTGGTTCCATAGCCTCCAATTATCCTCCCTGGGTCAAATAATTATATTTGAAATATAATTTAGACACCAGTGAAATAATAATATATGTCATTTAGCAGATGCTTTTATCCAAAGTGACTTAGTGAATGCATACATTTTTCCGTACATGTGGTCCCAGTGGGAATTGAACCCACAACCTAAGCATTGCCAATGCTGTGCTCTACCTACTGAGCCACACAGAACCTTTGAATCTTCAGAACAAAATTCTCCTTTAGTACGATCGTACATTTTTGAATTTGTAACATATTTAGTTAAAAAAATTCCCAGGGATCTGTTTTCAAATGTTACTAGCATCGGAAGAGTAGTTCAAGTATGCATTTAATTCTGCGTACAGTACTCATTGACCATCATAGACCCTTTTTCCAAAGAAACAGGAACAGAAAGATGTGAATCAGCTTGATGACTCCACCTGAGTTGCCATTGGACAAGAAAATGCCCATTTCCAGTGGTGCTTTTTTAAATACATTTTTAACCAAATAGTTAAGGGGAAAATGGTTTTGTTTGGGTGTTTTTTTTAGAAATGATCTGAATCAGTGCTGCAGTTATCACAGAAGATATAAACTGATGGAAAAATGTTGTGTCCCAAAGTAAGAATTATTACCTGTGTTTTCACAGTGCATAGGTTAAAATGCCCTGATTTTATTTGTCTTTCTCCCGGGTGATTTGGAAGAACAGCTGTATTGATTTTTTTTTCAATCCAAAGATCAACTTAAATAAACTAATCTTTTGTGCGAAATGATCCGTTGATGGTCTGCTGTTTCAATGTTTTAAAGCATTAAATGTTTATTGACACATCAAATAATTTTCCCCCCAAAAAATAAAAACTCCTGAATTCATATTAAAAATGTATATGTATTTGTGGCGTTTCATATACACAATGTACTAAGTTCTCATGTATTGTTAACCCCATTTAAAAAAGGAAAACAATTACTGGATAATTATTAATTTCAGTGATTATTTTCAAACATTTTATCCACTACTTTTTATCTGTATTCATTGAAAATATTTAATATTACTGCACTCTTTAAGTTATTATTGCACTCTATGAAGTAACTCGATGTATTGATTTATTGTAATATAAGAGAGCCATTCATAAATTTAATTCAATAATTAAATGTAAATAACTGAAAACATTTTCTTGAAGTGAACAGACCTTTACGAAACCATATAGGCTAACGTATGAACGTCAGAATGGCATAACTCGCGCTTCAAGAAGGCCATTAGAAAATCATATGTTGACAACAAAACGTTTACGTTAACGGAATAATGATTGTTTTCATCTTACACAAATTATCCTCAATTGCGCAGATAATGTGATTTGGTTCATTACTATATTTCTAGCCTTACGTTAAAATGTATTCCGTTGGTGTCTATAAATTAACCAGTGAACAATATTCAAGCGCAAAATACAAGACAACAATTAGTTCGAGAATTTAGAAGGAATACGCTTCGTCACTTAAATAATAAATATTTATATTTGTTAGTAGTAAAATAAATATCACATCACTCACCGAGAATCGGTTTATGATCAGGCGAGCTAAAGGTGAGGTCGTAAACCTCGATTGCAGATTGTAAAAAGATGAGTGCGTATTGCTGCGGGCTTCCTTAAAGGCGGACACGAGCCTGCGTTCTGTGTGTGCAGTTACAGTCTTGTTATTGAACCCTGTGCGCGCACTGCACGTCTTATTGCAATATCTCGACGCGATATACGAATACACGCCTTGTTTATTTCTGAACCTTCCGTTCCAACGCCTGCCAAGTCGTGTTCCCATTCATATTTACGACTCAAGATGATTTTTTTAACGTCAGCGTGGTTTCTTTGAGGAATGGCCAATGTTGTCTCCCCAAAGCGCATGACTTCAGGTAAACCTAAAGCCATGAAGCATTTTCCAGGTATAACTTATTCCTGGTATAACTTAATGATAGTGATAATGTCCAGTCTGCCAATTGATTGGCATGAATATGTTTATCCTTCTTCCTTTTTCCTTTATGCCATTGACTATTGATATTAATATTCTGTGCAGATTTGTGAGAGCCCATGCATTTTCCATATGGTCAAATATGTTGGAATATTGTGTTTTCATTTTACATAGCGAATCACACAAAAAAATTAAGGAATGATCAGTTCTTGAGAATTTTTTAAATTATTTGTTTCTTAGTCAACAATTAATCATCAATGAAAATTACATTACACAAACGTCCACACACGTGTGTGTGTCTGTCTGTGTGTGTGTGTGTGTGTGTGTGTGTGTGTGTGTGTGTGTGTAGGACATAGATACAAATGGTAAAGAATAAGGCAAATCCATTGGGGTGGGGGGGTATAATTCTGGAGTAAGATGAGTCATTAATTTAAATTGCATTACAGCTTATCTTTTTAAATGGTTTTGGTCATTTTAATTTTGCAGAAAGAAACCTCACTCATTTTGATTTAGCAAAATTGTCTTTTATTTGAAAAATGAAACAAGACAACATCATTTCCCATAATGCAACAGGCATGATGTACTTTAAACACGATTTGCATTGGCCTCCGTGGTGCGTCAACGCACTACTCTCATTGAAAACAAGGGCAGAAGTGCGTTTTTGATGCATCCTCTATTGTTACTGTAAACCCGGCCTAACTCCTACAGAATTGGAGCACTGTGGTGTCAACACAGCTTTGCAGTGTGCCGTGTGTGTGCGTGCGTGCGTGCGTGTATGTGTAGTTTTAACTGCAGTCTGGACATAATTAATCCAGACATTATCAATGAATGGGACAGGTTAATGAACACCTGTGGCCCTGTTATTTGGAATTAATAAACTCTCTCAGTAACAGCACTGTGAATTAGGCTGTCTAATTGGCCCTGCTGCAAATACAAACAGTGCAAAGTCTGTGGTTCCACATGTAGCCTTTCTGTTTCACACATACATTTCCAGTTCCCGCTACACCAGGGCTGTTCAATTCCAGGCCTCTAGGGCTGCAGTGTCTGAAGATATTCCCTCCAACCACACACTATACCACCTGATTTCATGAATTAGTTTACCTAATAGTAGAGTGTAGCTGGGTTCAGAGCTGCCACACCCTAAATTTGAGAACATCTTCTTTGCTCCACATCACCATTGTTCCTCTGTCCAATCAGGAGACAGAGACTCGTGATGACAGCTACCCTTTGAGTTCTACTGTTCCACGACGGGGAAACAGCACACTCTGAGCATAACTAGTAACTCGAGCAGGACCATTACCTGCAAGATTGCGGGTGACCAGCCCTGGGGTTGCATAAAGACTGAGGATGGAACAGGCCATTCAGCCCATCTAGACTCCTCATTTTGCCTGCTGTCTAGAGAGTATCCAGCACTGCATCGAGCTTGGTTTTGAGCAACCCCAAGGCGGTCTCTGCTTCTAGGCTTTCAAAGGGCCACGAACCAGAGAAGTAGAGAATCGCTGTTCCTCTTGCTCTGCGTGGCCTCTCCTAGCATGTTCACGACTAACCTCTTGCCCTCTCGACTCGACTCGACTGGGCTCAGTGCACGCACCCCTCATCCAGAGCCTGGGCGATCACGCTGCCCCTCACTCACACGTGGGGTCCCTGGTCTCCGTGGGGTCGATGCGTGTCGAGAGGGGTGCTAGGTGGCGCAGCGACAGGGCTCCTGGGACACGCGATCGCAACGCTCTGCACCCGGAGGATGGCCTCTTTGTACGAGGGCGGCTCCTCGCCGCTGTAGTCCTCACTCGGCGCCTCGGAAACGCTTGCCGTGTAAAGGGGCGGGGCTATGTTGTAGTGGGGCTCGTTCCCAGAGACCCAGATGGCGTCAGGGACAGTGAAACCGGTTCTCTCTAGCGATTGTTCATAGGAGGGTGGGTAGAAGTCAGGTCTGGGGGAAGAAGAAAAAAAATGTTATGCCATTTAGCAAACACTTTTACCCAAAAGTACTTACAGTGGCGTATACATACATTTTTCAGTATATGTGGTCCCTATGGGAATCAAACCCACAACCTAAGCGCTGTCAACACCATGCTCTACCTACTGAGCAACACAGAACCACATATTTACATCTTTTTTAACTGTGACAACGGTCATTTATTTTTTAACCGTGGTGTGTTTTACTTGTGTTCTTTTATTTTTTTACTTGTTTTAATGTTCAAATCATTATAAAAATCTAAATTCCGCATCTTTCAGTCTGCATGACTGCAAGCAAGAATGAATAAAGTCAAGCAAAGTCAAAAGGATGAACCACATCATGAACATAAACATGACATACAACCACTGCTTCTGCCACTTTAATTTGGCTGCAACACCCAAAGGATTTCTAGACTGCTCTTTTATCAATCTCTACATACAGCCGTCAATATGGACACCTGGGACAATGTGCACTTTCTATGCCTCCAGTGTCTTCCTCTCCCACTAAAATGCGGGACATCTGGGCACCCTATGCGGAGCATCACAAGTGCATCAATGAAACGTAGTTAATACTGTTAATAAACATGTTTTAATATATGTGGAATTGATTAAAATACACAAACTAAACTAAACTAACATGCGACACACGTATTTTCCTCTTCCTCCTGCCAGACACCTACATCAGTTTCCTACTGAGAAAAGCGCTACACATGTATTTTAGTTTAGTTTAGTTGAGTTTCGTATTGCCATAAGCTATGGCGCTTGCTCTTCATCAGACAGTTCGCCAAAGGTATTCAAGGGGAAACAAGCTGATGATCTGATTGGCCGTAATGAACTGAACCCTCACCACACCCACTGGTAATATATTCCTCTTAAACCAACCTCTCTGACAGCTGTGCTGCAGATGGCTACCGGCATAGAAAAGGACACCCCTTTATGCGCATTTGTCCTGGATCAGCGCTACTTACTGTCTGTGCATTGCGCATCGAGGAAACGAAACTAGAGCCCAATACGCTCAATTTAAACACATTTATTTGACCAAATCATTGACTAAGTGGCTCTGAATGACGGGGCCGTCTGCACAGGACGTGAAACAGCGAATTAAATCAGCAGGTGTGTGCGAAGGCGAGCTGTACCTGTCTATGGTGTGGATGTGCACGGCCCTGCGGTTCGGGCGAGGCCCCTGACGCTGCAGGTACATCTTGCTCTTCATCCTGAGGAAGAGGGTCCAGGAGACTCCGGTCGTCAGCAGGAGGAAGCCCACGACGAGGCAGACGTAGGCGGAGACGGCCCTGGCGGTGTGGCTGGCCCCCTGGCCCGTGGCCCCGGCCCCCCGCACGGACAGCAGGAATGCGCCCAGGCAGATGAAGCAGAAGCCGAAGGCGGGCAGGGTGATCCGCGCCAGCAGCAGGAGGGACTTGCGCACGGATTTCCTCAGGTCCATGGTGTCTAGATATTGCAGGTGAGAGGTGGATCCGGACAGTCATAGGTGAGACAGAATCATGTGTCTGATTTCCTCACCTGGGGCCCCCTTTATGCCTTCGACGGGGGAGGCGTGTCCCAGACCTGTCTCGTGAAAGAATCTGTAACTCAGGAGCAGTCATATCAGTGGCACGCTTGTAAATGAGGCAACGGCAGTTTTAATCAGGAAGTCGCGAGGTGATAAGACAAAAAACGAAGTAAGGCACTTGTCCCTCCGCTGGGGATAATGTTACCTTCGGTCAAGCTGAGGGCCCAGGAACATATATAGGGTGATATCAGCTAAATTGGGCCACTTTTTGGTTAATCACTTGGGAAACTAAGAAAAAAGCAATGTATGACATTGAATTGTGTTTTTATGGTTAATAAGGACTGTTTTTAATATTTTTGTGTTGAATTGATGTAATAAAATATAATTGTTCAGGCCCTACAGCTTTTGAAAACATCAGCTGTCACATTTTTTTAGATGAGCAGTGTTCAGGTAAAATGGGCCGGCTGATCAGCTAAAATGAGCCACTCAAACTGTAAAGCGAAACAGAGTCATTTCTCATAAAATAATCAAATCATCTTTAATCTCAACACACTAAAACATTGCATTTAAATAACATTAAATGAACTCATGAAGAATAACATTAAAGCATTAAGAATTCATAAAGAATAACATTAAAATTAATTCATGAAGTACCAATTACTTTAGGAACTCATTTTGGAACGTGAATGTGTCTGTGCATGTGTGTGTGTGTGCGTGTGTGTGTGTGGTGTGTGTGTGCCTAACTATGCAGGCTTACACATGCATATCTGGAATTAAAAATACTCTCGGAACAACTGTAAAGAAAGTCATATTAAAACGGGAGACAAGGCTACTCTTTTAGATTGATGCTTCAGTAAATCACTCATTCATCACAGTGTGTGTGTGTGTGTGTGTGTGTGTGTGTGTGTGTGTGTGTGTGTGTGTGTGTGTGTGTGTGTGTGTGTGTGTGTGTGTGACAGAGCGCTAGATAGTGAGAGCTAGACGATGCGCCCTGGACCAGAGCTAACACACACATACATAATTAGAAGGGAAAATGTGAAAAGAGGCATGTAATATATACAATAATATAATATAATAATCTATTAATAGCCTACTTTTAATAAGAGGAACCATCAAAATATCCGCTAAAACTCAATTCAGAAGGTGGCTCATTTTGGCTGAAATGCATGGCTCAATTTACCTTAACACATTAAGGTAAATTGAGCCACTAACAAAAAATCATTTTTTTATAAATAAATAAGTTTATTAACAAACTGTCAGCATTATATCTGATGGAGGCCATCAGAGCATGTAGTATACATAATCATGTATAGATGTACATTTGTTTTTTATTGATTTATCAACCTTATTATTGACAAGTAAATTTTTATATGTCAGGCCACTCACCTTGAAGTTCTCTCAGCAGTCTCGATGTGAGGCATTGCCCCGACCACCATAGCAACCATAGACCAATCAAGTCAAGTACAGTTGTGGCAACAGTTTAATATCATTTGCAGTCATTGTCTGTTAACATTTTAAGAGATGAGACGCTCAAACCTTAAATGGCTCATTTTACCTGATGGCCAATTTAGCTGATATCACCCTACCTATATGACAGTAACTGGGACAGCTCTCAGGCAAATCAAGGCAGGATTTCTGGGGTTTTTTTGTATCGTGGAATGTAATACGCACATCCAGAGGTAAGCAACGGTGCCGGACGATTAAAAAAACCCAAACCTTTATTTAACCTGTAATAGCCCTGTTGAGATTAACAGTCTATTTTACAAGGGGGTCCTACAGCAAGTTACAGACAAGTATAAAACAATTGAAAATGTATTTTACAATTTACAACATTACAAATAAGAAATAGGTTTGCATTACAACATTTACAGACATGTAACAAGGAAAAATAAATAGTCAGTATGGCAAAGCCACACAGAGGCAACATTTAGCTGAAACATTTACAGCCTATTGCTCCAGCCTCTAATACGAATCACAAAAATAAAAAATGTCCCACACACGGTTTAACGCTCCAAAAGGGAATTCATTCACTGCACCACAAAGACAACAACGTTTCGACCAGGTGGGTCTTTGTCAGGTGTTCATTTATTATTATTTGTATTTGATTTTGCACCCTGCAAATTGTAAGTAGCAGCAAATATCTTTTAAAATTCATAATTTCATGTCCACTCAACATCAAGACAATGAATTGTGGGAAAATGAAAATAATGTCCATATCGTGTTGTCTGGATAGATGGTCTGTAACTCTGTTAAATAATGCTAAAAATAATTACAATAATTTAAAAAGCCAGTATGCATAAATAAATAAATTAAAACTTTTTATTATATTATAACTGTATTCATCAAATTCTTTTCTGTGATATCTTACCTGGATTAAAACCCCAAAAGACCTGCAGTTTGTAACATTTCCGATTTCATCATGCTTCCACTGAGCACTGTTAGTATTTACGTGCGAATAAAATAATATTTTAATCTACCCCCAAAAAACAAAACAAACAAAAAAAACATTTTATTTGTGTGCTATCCCTGGATTCCATCAACATCGGTCTCTGACTCATCACAAACAAACAGGGTCCCGGGTTAAGCAATCTGCAAAAATGTTTTAGTTTTTTTAAATCCATGTTTCTATTGACAATAAATTAACACTTGCATTCATTTGTAGGGACGATGCTGATGGAATGCAAGGATGAATCGATGTTTCCCTTCAATACAGTACTTTATTTCAGAAGCCGTCGGATTGTATTAGGGCTCACTCATGAAAAGCAAAAGAAAGTAGGCAACGAGTTTATTTAAAACGATTGAATAAGCTTCATATGCAAACGAAACAACACAAATGGTGAACTACAATGTTCGTTATTGAAATATTGAAATGGCCGTTCCGTTTATTCACGGGCGTAAGTTTAGTGCAAGTAGGCCTACAGCTCAGAGTCAGTCATATATCATCTATATCAAATAACGCAGGCTCTGCGCAGCGCAGTCGTTATCAAATGTTATTGATCGGGCATGGCTGGTTTATGGTACAATGAGTAGCCTATTTAATAATCAAATGGTGCAATCTACTGCTGAACAATTCGGAATTCTCGGCCGTTTTGAGTCCTTCCCTGGACAACCCTGGACTTTGGCCGTGATATTATGAGGGGACCATTTGGGACCAATGGCTCACTGTAAGCACGTTTGGTATGTTGGCCAGGCGTTACGTAAAGATGATCACAGCATCAACGGGACACAGTTAGGGCCGTAAAAACAAACTGAAGGCAAAGTCTCCGGTTAACAACTGTTTTTTGACACTGCTTGGAAAACACGGGATTTTTTTATTGTTTGACCTATTCACAAAAGGAAAAATTTATGTATTTGTTATATAAAAGGGAATTTCCCAAAAAAGCTGCAACGGTCAGATCCTGAGAAGGGGCGCAGCTTTGTGTGGCTTGTATCTGATAAGGAGTTAGCTGCGTGATGGAACAATTACAGGTTCAATGCTTGTATGGACCTGTCCTTTAAGCTTTTGAGTAGCCTACGGTACTTAGTTTTAACTGCTTACGTAAAATAGACTACTCAGCTCTACAAATAATTAACGTGTAAATTCTGCACGTCTTGCAAGCAAGCTAAACATCATGTAGCCTAGTGCAATGTGTGTTTCTTCCAAGGAAATCATATTCGGAGTGTGTTTTTTTAATGTGCATTAACATTTACATTTATATTTTAGCCATTTAGAAGACGCTCTTATCCAGAGTGAATTACAGGGAGTATTTGCATTTAAAATGGCAAGAATAATCACAGCTAGAGCAAGATATCAGTACAGTAGCAATATAACAGATGCCGCTGTAGGCAGATGCAGACCGCACCTATAAAGGAGGGAGAGAAAAGTTGGTACTTTTTAATATGTATATTCAATTCAATTCAATTCAATTGTATTGTCATTAAAACAATGTGCAAGCACATAGTAAAATGAAAAGAGGGCTGCAGCTTCACAAACTACACAAAATACATAATACACATGACAAACATAATAAACATAATGCAAAAGGGCATATAAAGTGCAAAAAGGCATGTAACATTGACATGACAGTGCAAGAAGGTATGTAACATTGACAAAGTGCAAAAAGTCAGTGGGTGGCCAGGTTCAGGAGGGTGACAGCTTGGGGGAAGAAGCTGTTTCTGAGCCAGGGCTAGTACAGGCTCTGAGGCTCCTATAGTGCTTCCCGGAGTGCAGGAGGGAGAACAGTCTGTGGTTGGGATGGATGGGATCTCTGCTGATGCTGAGACCTCTGCGCAGGCAATATTTATGATAAATGCCATTTATGGCTGGGAGCTGGGTACCGGTGATGATGTACAGTTACCGTACCACACTGAGATGCAGTTGGTCAGGATACTCTCTGTGGTGCAGCGGTAGAAGTTGATGAGTATATGGGGGGGTAGGCGGGCGCACCTCAGCCTCCTCAGGAAATGCAGGCGTTGTTGGGCCTTCTTCACAAGGGAATGGGTGTTTGATGTCCAGGAGAGGTCCTCGCTGATGTGGACTCCAAGAAATGTAAAACTGGGGACACGTTCCACCTCGGCCCCGTTGATGTATATGGGGGAGTGGCTGCAGCTTTTGGATCTCCTGAAGTCCACGATCAGCTCCTTCGTCTTTTGCCTTGTATATACACTACCGGTCATTATTTTCCAGTTTTTTGTAACCTAAACTTTTTTTAAATGTAACCTCTGGTAGTTTACTGCTTACCTTTGTACCATTTCAGGTTATTCACTGGACTTGCACTGCTTAAATTTCTGTAAAAACTGGAAAATGGGGGTGTTCTGTTACGACTCGACCGGCAAACGGGCATTTCCCCCAAGCCCCAATCAGGAGAAGTGAAAGGCATGCCAGGAATGCGCAAAGCCAATCAAGAAAATGACTGGCAGCTGTGATCCCAGGAGGATATTTAACTGGCTGGCTTCCTCAGTTCTTCGCTTGAACATTGACTCACATTAGCCTTGTCTTACCTGCGTTTGTTTTGTGTTCTCGCCGCCTTGAAAAGTTTGTTCTTGTTTGTTTCTTAGAGTCCCTGAGTTTAGTTTATTCCGTGCCCTGGAATACGTTTTGGATTTACTGTTTAGCTAGTTTTGTTTGTTCCTGCTCGTTCGTTATTTTGTTTTGTTTTGTTAGTATTGTTATGTGTCTTCTCAGACACTGTTTGCTTTCGTTCCTGCCAGCGTTTAAGCTTAATCAATTATCTTAAACGCATCTCTGCATTTTGAGTCTCTCTCACCTGCACTTGGTTCCACACCTACAACACCCCTGACATGTTCTAAAACCTTTGACCGGTAGTGTATATATACTGGTAGGGTTGTATACAGTGGACACTAACGAAGTATCCTATATTTACTTAAGTAAATTGCTGTACATAAATACATTTTCATATACATTTTTTTTTACTTTTATTTTTACTTCCCCTCCCTATACATTTAAAAGGAAAATGTATTAGGGTTAAAGGGTTAAATGTAGGACTTTTTACTTTTACTGGAGTGATATTTTATCATAGTATCTCTTTAGCTCTGCCTCTGACTTAAGTAAAGGGTTTGTGTACGTTTTTTTTCAATGCAAGTGTAGTCTGAAGAGGTGGGTTTTCATTTATCTTTGATATAAACATTTAGTTTCCCTTTATCGTGATTCGAAGTTAAGAATAAAATGTAATCACCGTGAAAGCTTTTGCGTTTGATCATATTTCTGTTGGATTAAAAGTCTGAAAAAGTTGAAGCGCTTTGAAACCCTTAAAATGGTGGTAACGGAGAAGCCACCAATTTAGGGGATTTGAAGCACCAATGGAAAATATATTGCAGTTTTTAAACACAAATGAATGTTTCCCCTGATAGAGCAGGGCATAGGCTACGGTAGAAAGTTGCCCTCATCTGCGTGAGCGAGTAATTAATATTAATTTAACCGCTTCGTTGGACACTTTTAAATTAGTAGCGACATGTTACCTGGTATGTTTCCGGTAGTATAATCTGACTGTTTCTTTAATTGCAACAATTTATATGATGCATATCCTCACCACACATACAATACATTGTTAGCATGTTAACAGGTCAGTAGTTCCATGGCAATGCATGTGTGGCCATTTTAAAGTAATGTGAATTTCTATTGTTAGCTGCGCCAAAACCGAGACAGAATTGCGTCTTCAAAAGAAGAGTTTTGAAGCACAGCCGTTGCTGACACCATTTATTACTTTTGAAACTCCACGTTTAGGGTCTTGAAGATTTCTTTTTTCGGATGAAGAATTAAAAATACTGGTGTATGAGGTATCATAACTCTACTCTGAATAGAGCCCTTTGTCACGTCTCGTGTTCGTGTTCCCCGTAATTAGGTGTTTTCATTTATTCCATGTTTTCCTGGTTGTCTGGTCCGTGTTTTCACTTTCACTTACCTGTTCCCAGTCTTGTCATTGTATTATCGTTTTCACCTGTTCCTCATGTGTCTGATTGCAGTTAGCTGCATTCGTGTTCATTCCTGATTGTTTCTCGTTATGTCTGATGTAGTTAGCTGTTCATTTCCTGATTGTCTCGTTATTGTATTATCGTTTCACTTAATTCCTCATGTGTCTGATTGCAGTCAGCTGCATTCATGTTTATTCCTGATTGTTTCTTGTTATGTCTAAATGTATTTAAGCTGTGTGTTTTCCCATGTTCGTTGCCAGATTGTCTTGTGCTTTGCGTATGCCTACACAACTCTCCAGCGTTTTCTGTGTTTGTGTTTGTGTTTGTGTTTGTGTTTGTGTTTGTGTTTGTGTTTGTGTTTGTGTTTGTGTTTGTGTTTGTGTTTGTGTTTGTGTTTGTGTTTGTGTTTGTGTTTGTGTTTGTGTTTGTTTTTGTGTTTGTGCTCGTGCTCCAGTGTTTGTCTTGTTCTCAGTCTCATTCCCGCTCCTCCCTGTGTTCCCTGGACTGCTTTCACGGTATCGACCTTTGCCTACCCACTGACTACGCCTTGCCTGCCCCTGTTACTACTGAAGCCCGGAACGAACTCTGCCTGTCCCCGACCATTCTTTGGATCCCTGCATTGCTCTGTTTACTCCTGTTTGACCATCGCCTGTTTATGCAATAAAATATATTATTGCATTTCTTGGTCCGCGCCTGGTTTTCCGACACCGTTCCTGACACCCTTAGCAAGCAGGTGTGCACCATCTTTTGCATAAAACATCCGTAATATTTATATATTATTTATATATCAATGCTGTTCCCATGGCGATCTACGCATAAGCCGCATTTTGTTTGCACGGTTTAATATTTTTTCTTTAGTTGTTCAATAAGCTTGAGTCGTGATTAATTCAAGATTGCACTTCATAACCAAGAGACAGGATCCAAGTTAAATAAAAAGGTGGAAATATAAAATAGTCTTTTATATATTCAAATTCAGGTGACAAATGTAACCATCACAGACAAATTGGTGTTCTCCAAGTTTAACAAAAGTTATCTGTCACCTATTTGTCCCGTGTCCTTGGCTTGTCTAGACGACTCGAGATAAGGTTGTATAATAAAGGCATTATAAAAACTAACAATTACATCGAGTTCTTACAATCGATCATCTCATTTATTTATTGGGCTACGATTGCACGGGAACACCCAGGTGCTACACCTCGCTGGTGTTTGAAGTAGATTGTTTGTAAACATTGTTTCCGTTTTCTCCAAATTTGATGGCCAAATATACCTTCTTTTTCTTCCGATTTGCCCTCCCCCACGACCCATGAATTCAGAAGGAATTACAGGAGTTGTTTCAGAGTGGGTTCATAATTGGCTTCAAGGGCGAATACAAAGTGTAACAGTAGGTGGGGTCGTATCTGACCTAGGTTCTGTGGGCAGTGGAGTCCTACAGGAATCGGTGCTGGGACTTGGTGAATCGGTGCTTGCTCTTCCTTATTTACATAAATAATCTTAATAGGGATGTTCGTAACAAAATAGTTACATTTGCAGATGATACTAAACTTGGGGGTTTAGCAAACAGTTTGGAATTGACAAAAGTAATCCAAGATTATTTTAACAAAATCCAAGAATGGGCAGAAACGTGGCAGATATTGTTCAATGTAAAGTTGTGCATGTGGGAAATAAAAACATAAGACATTGAAATGTGTTATTTAAATTAATTATTTTAATGGAATTGAAAAAAAATAATATACCTCAAACCTGAAAAGAATCTAAAAATAAATTCTTAATGTTTGGCAAATCATTTGGTGGTAATGAAAATGTATTCAGAAGTAGCCTATTAATGATGCATTCACCTCATAAATCATGACACATTGCTCTCCCCTACATGAAAGTACATTAACCGCTTTTAATAATAAAAAGGATTGGTATTGGTGATTCTGGCCCTGGTATTAATGTGGTATCGCCCACCCCGAATGAGAAGGTGAGGGAATAGGGGATGCTCTTAAACGTTTGATTGATACTACAACAATACTTGACTTCTACTACTTCTCATAGAATTAGCTACGTAGGGAACTTTAAATGTGTAATACAATCTCTAATGATGTGCATTACAGTTGTCCTTTATTTATTCTATAGCATGTCGCTATGTGCGTAACTTTAGATGTCTAATATATTCTCTATAGCAAAGTGCAGGGTAGGTTTCATTGATTCATTTCACTGTATGCTGCCCTTAGATTTGGTGTCTCAACGTGTCCAGACCACAGATTCTGTTTTAACGCATCCAGATTATTGGCCTTAGACAGCGTGCCTACAAGCTGAAGCCCTTTAACTTATAAATGGAATTTGTGAGATTTTGGAGAAGTAACAGCCCCCTGTGTCCCTCCCTCCCTCAACTATCCAGCCGAAAAATAAGTCACCCAGAGTCTCTAGTCCCTCGCCAAGCCACCAGAGCACTGTGAGTAGCTTCTGTTTGGAGAGGAATAGTTTGCAAGAGTACAATCCACTTCAAAACTTAGTTTTATTGTTTTTTTGTTTGTGTTTTGTCTTTTACAGGTGACATTCTTGGATCATCAAGGATTTATACTATTTGTTGAATAAACATGCATTTTATGATGAATAAATGCCTCATGTAGTTAAAGAAAGCCTAAAGTTTGGACTTATTTTCTTATTATTTGTTGTTTAATTTTTTTATCTCTCCCATCCTCCCCAATTTTTGAACTCACCAGCTGCCACTGATATATATATAGTACCAGTCAAAAGTTTGAGTACACCTTCCATCTGGACTACGGCTAAGCGGACACTCCTTCATTCTTGAGCAAGATAACGACCCAAAACATACTTTGAAGTTATGCAAGAACTATCTGGTGAAGGGGGAACGTGAAGGACAACTCAACCTAAGGACCTGGCCTGCCCAGTGTCCAGACCTCAATCCCATAGAACTTGTATGGGATGAACTGGACAGAACAGTCAAAGCAAAGCAACCCACAAGTGCCTCTGGGAATTGCTGCAGGAGAGCTGGGAAGACATTGGGTGATTTCGTGCTGAATCATATTAACTGAATGGCCCGTGTTTGTGAGGCTGTTATCACAGCAAAGGGTGGCTATTTTGAGGACATTTACATTTACATTACATTTTAAGCATTTAGCAGAATCCAAGATTAAAGATTTTCAAACAATAAATTGTGATCAGTGAAAAGACATCATTGCAGGCAT
This sequence comes from Aldrovandia affinis, assembly GCA_029706075.1. Taxonomy (NCBI): domain Eukaryota; kingdom Metazoa; phylum Chordata; class Actinopteri; order Notacanthiformes; family Halosauridae; genus Aldrovandia; species Aldrovandia affinis. Next base: position 6,763,466 of record JAINUG010000014.1, on the reverse strand, counting down.
CTGATGTTGTAACATTTTAGTGTTTTTTATTTTTTTATTTTTTTATTTTTTTTTTTATTTTTTAATTTTTTTTAAGTTTTTTTTTAAACAAGTAAATGGTTGACTAGAAAGTGTTCATTGTCAATTAGGAATCCAAGATTACATTTTCAATTAAATTGTTTCCATTGCATGTTCCTTTTGTTTATTGTTACATGTGTTTTTGTAATTTTCTTTTACTTACTGGTACTGTGTCAATTATAAAACCTAGTTTCATTTGACTGGTACTGTATATAAAGCCATTTGTGCTTGGGGCCCCAAAAAGACTAGAGCCAGCACTGATGCAAGGTACCAGTAGGATATTGTTTCACTCTGCCATCGATAGAAATACTTCTTGAAGTTGTTTGTGCGTCCATGTTTCACTTCTCTCCACACTTAACAACATCATCTTACTGTTTTTGCACTGAGGTACACCTCAAAATGAATTGTATAATTAGTCACATGCCTGTGCTGAGTGCTGAAGCCCTGCTGAGTGCCTACAGTGACACCTGGTGGGCAACCGCTGAAATTCAGTTTTGACGGCACAGGTGGTCACGTGCTCAAGATTTTCTCCTGGCCCTATATCCTACACCTTAGATGAGCTTGGAAGTATTTCTATAGACTGACAGGTATGCACACGGATTAAAAAGCTTAAATTAATATTTCACTTTATTACCCTTACGACCCTTTCGTTGACGTACTTCAGAAGTCTATTGAATTCCTTCGCTGTGTAAGATTTGAGTTGGTATGGCTTGAATGATCCATCCCTGCAGAAATAACAGAAACACAACCGATGGGCACATTTGTTTATTTTCTTGTCCGTGTAGATCTACTGACGGTGATCAAAAGGCACGCCACGAGCCACACCTTCCAATGCACTGGACAAGACCATGAAAGAAATTTACGATATACAGAGTTGGGGTCAACTCCATTTCAATTCAGAGGGTTCAGGAAATGAATTGAAATTCATTCAATTCAAGACCCAACCTGCTAGGCTCATAATGGTATTTTCACCTACCTGAACCTAATTTTACCATGGCTGACCAACTTGTCCGTTTGTCATTCATGCACTATGTTTGTTTGTTTTATACGGGGAAAACGGAGAGCAGTTTTTCTGTAGATTTTTACCAGGATTTGATGTGACACGCTTCCGTGTGTTTGATCTCCGGCCTTGACGTAGCTCAACGACGTTCGCAGTGTGTATGTGTGTGAGTGGCAGTGTGTGTGTATGTGTGTGTGTGTGTGTGTGAGAGTGTGTGTGTGATATCTTCATCAGGGTGCTGCTGTGGGGTGAACTACAGGGTGTCTGGCTGCCTTATCTTCCCACCACAGTGACGGCAGAACCTGTCACATAGCTGAGTCCACCTGGATCTTGAGCTGCTCCTCTTTGACCAACTGGTGTGACCGGTGTCCCATAGCGCCCTCCAAGTCGATGAACCAGGCCACGTTTTTCTTCATTTTCTGACCTCACATTGAATAACACGAGAGAACGGCATGGAGCCTGCCACTGCTGATGATTTGGGATGTCTTCACACACCTGGACCTGTCAGAGCTCTCACCTTGTTTGGAGACATAGTGTTGTGCAAGTTCAGTGAACTGATCTGAGATCAGTGTTGGGAGATAATGTTCAGTCACGTGACTATCCTCAGCTGCTCCCGCTGTTGCCATGGGTCTGTCTCCCCGTAGGGACATTACCCAGCTTGCGTTCGATCTCGTACCCTTGCTGCTGTTTCCCACCCTACCCATCCAAAGATCATTTACATTTGACATTTTAAGCATTTAGGAGACGCTCTTATCCAGAGTGACTTACAATATGTGCATTTATAAATGGTGTGATCAATCATTGTTCATGCAAGAGATCAGTGAGTGAGTGGTCCAAGCCACAGACCTCCCCTGAAATCTTGCCTAAATGAAACATCACACTATGATGCTAGTAGTAGATGCTAAATTCTATTTAGAAAAATAGAAATTAAGATTGCCTTTCCCCAACCCTCCCCCCCATTCTCATCGAGTCATTTTGATTGAATAATTTTGCGGTGTAGCTCATTGTATTTATGCCAAGCAGCTTGATGTGTTATTGCAGAAAAAAAAAAAAAATAAGCCAAAGTACTGATAACAGGGGTGTGAATAATATTTGTGATTCTTGACCTTTCTGGAAAATAATAATAATTTGTGAACCATTTGATTGTGCTTCGTGCCATTATTATGAAAGAATATAATTTTCTGAATTTTTTGAGCATAAAATATATCTCATTACTTCTATAGTTTATTTTATACAATCTGTTTTCTTCATCTTTCTCAAGAGTATTAATAAAAACGGAGCCTACTGTATATATATATATATATTATATAGGTCTTCATAAATAATAGGTGTGTGAGCACAAATATATATATTCATCTTCAAGTTGTTAGACTGCCCTGTGAGAGGGAGCGAGGGAGAGAGAGTGAGGAGAGGTGGAGAGAGGGAGCAAGAGTGAGGAGAGGTGGAGTGAGGGAGGGAGGAGAGGTGGAGAGAGGGAGCGACAGGTTCAGGAGTATAACACTCCACAGCAGCACATCCAATAACATTCCTATTCTCTTACTGTCCTGCTGCTGACCAATCAAGTACTGCTCCCCAACTGTTTTCTACCGAAGCAGTTCAGTGCCCTCCAGAATGATTGGCACCCTTGGTAAAGATGAACAAAAAAGGATATGACATTTTTTTGTTGTTGTTCATCAGCTTGATCTTACAGTCAAAATATGGGAAAAATCTAAGCTTTAATTTAAGTAAAATTTGACAAAATATGAAAAAAACTAAAGCAAAAGCATATGTCATAATTGTTGGCATGCTTAGAAATTCTTATGAACAAAATCTAAATGAAGTATATTCCCATTTATATATACTGTATATAACTGTTTAAGTTTACCTGAGTCTTTAGGGTCTCTTAAGTGGTCATCCATGACTTCCTGTTTCACTGGGGTATAAATATGAGGTGACAAAATGCTTTTTCATTGCCTTTTTTGCTAATCTTTACCCAGGGTGCCAATAATTCTGGAGGGCACTGTATATATAGCAGGTACAATACCAGTTTTCTCACCTGAGAAGCCTTGAATTTTCTGTTTTTCTTCTCGAAACAAAAATAATGCATCTTAAATGTGCAGGAAATATCAGTAGCTGATACACACTTGAGCAATAGCTTAGGTATCACCTGCACTATAAAAATTGTAAAAAATGTGTCGTGAAACCAAATGCTTATATAATCAACATAATAAAATAGTAGTTCCCATAAAAAATCTGTCTCAAAAAAAGCTAAAATGTCAGTTTATTTTTATTATAAACCAGGCCTGGAATAACTTCATCATATTTAGTGTCACTCTAATTGACACAGTATAATAATCCGCTCTGGTCATGATTCATTACACTGCATTGAGAACTACCCCAAACCTTTGTACAATATTTACCCAAGATTCACATGTAGTACTCATTTGGGGTGCTCTGTACAGGAGTGAATCATTCACCCTTTCCCTATCCAATGAGGGAAACACTGTGTGTGTGTGTCTGTTGACATGTATGAGTGTGTGTGTGTGTGTGTGTGTTGGAGTGTGTTTGTGTGTCTGTGTCTGTTGACATGTATGAGTGTGTGTGTGTATGTGTGTGTGTTTGTGTGTCTTTTGGACTGTGTGTGTGGGTGTGTCTGTGTGTGTGTTGGAGTGTGTTTGTGTGTGTGTGTCTGTTGGAGTGCACTTGTGTTTAAGTGTGTGTGTGTGTGTGTCTGTTGGACTGTGTGTGTGTATGTGTGTGTGTTGGAGTGAGTGTGTGTGTGTGTGTGGGGGGGGCAGTACTTGATTGGTCAGCAGCAGGACAGTAAGAGAATAGGAATGTTATTGGATGTGCTGCTGTGGAGTGTCATACTCCTGAACCTGTTGCTCCCTCTCTCCACCTCTCCTCCCTCCCTCACTCCACCTCTCCTCGCTCTCGCTCCCTCTCTCCACCTCTCCTCACTCTCTCTCCCTCGCTCCCTCTCACAGGGCAGTCTAACAACTTGAAGATGAATATATATATTTGTGTTCACACACCTATTATTTATGAAGACCTATATATATATATATATATATATATATATATATATATATATATATATATATACACAGTAGCCTCCGTTTTTATTAATACTCTTGAGAAAGATGAAGAAAACAGATTGTATAAAATAAACTATAGAAGTAATGAGGTATATTTTATGCTAAAAAAATTCAGAAAATTATATTCTTTCATAATAATGGCACGAAGCACAATCAAATGGTTCACAAATTTTTTTTTTTTCCAGAAAGGTCAAGAATCACAAATATTATTCACACCCCTGTTATCAGTACTTTGGCCTTGGCCATTATAACAGCAAGTAGTCACCTTCTGCAGTGATGTACGAGGTTATGGAACTTCTTGGGGGGGATCCTCAACCATTCCTCCATGTAGAATTGTTCTAGTTCCTTCAGATTCTTGGGTTGACTTTTGTGGACTGCTTTTTTTAGTTCAAACCACAAATGTTCAATTGGATTCAGGAGATTGCCACGTCAGGACAGTGCTCTGTCAACCATTTCTTTGTTTCTTTGGACATATATGTCTGGGATCGTTGTCTTGTTGAAAGGTCCATCTGCAGCCAAGGTGTAGCTTCCTGACAGAGGTATGGACAAAATGTGTTGGTACATGCTGGAGTTAATTGTTCCATCTATTTGAATAAGGGCCCCATGGCCTGTGGATGCAAAACAACCCCAAAGATTGAAGGATTACAGGATTGTTTTTGTTGGATTACATTTAAAAGAATAGTTAGGGGTACGAATAATTGTGATCCAGATGTTTTATCGGAAAAATATATTATTAATAAAACAAAATATGTTTTTCTGAACAATTGTATTAGTAATGTGAGTTTGGAATTTTCTGATTTTTTTTGAGCATAAAATATACCTCATATATCGTTTATTTTATACTATCTCTTTTTTCACCTTTATCAAAGGTGTGAATAAAAACGGGAGCCTATTGTACACAAATCCTGCATATCCGTTTATTTTGTAGAATAATGAGAGTGCTCTAGTGAGATGTACAGTGCACGGGAACGATTCTGTATATATTTGTGTCCCATTTGTTTTACTCTTCATCACCGCAATGTTAAAAAGCCACAGTGAGCTTGTTATAATAATATTCCTGCAAGGGTGCAGTCACGGACTGGATTGGTCTGACGTCATCACCATGCGCCGTACGCGTTGTGGATGGCGCCATCCTAACGGCGTGTGTTTGGAGTCAGACTCGCATGCTACGGCTGACACCAGCATAGTTTTGCTTTTCAACAACAGACTCCGTTAACAAGAAGTAAGTAATTTGGAATTGTTGTATGACTTGTGCTAGACGCAAACCTATCTCTTCATTTTAAATATATACATACATTTCTATTCTATCGACCTATAGGCCAATGTGTTAGCTAGCTAGCGTACTGACATTCGTATCTACTGTGTTTGCACGTTTCGTTTAGACTAATTGTGTGAGCAACAATTCCATGTAGTCTGCTTTATCGCGCGTCGCGTCAACCGAAGGAGAGAGTCATGCTTAGCTAGTCGGTCAGCTGGCTGTGGTGATCTGGCCAGCTCAGCTGGCTTAGTTAGGTGACCAACAATATTAGTAGCAACAAAATCAGTGACGATTTCGTTTGCTAGCTACGAAAACAGTTTATATATTCAGACTACCTGAGGTTGCAGGCTAGCAAGCTACGGTCGTTTCGTTATCCATTTGTTCATCTGCTCGGCCATTGAAGCTGGACATGTCTGTGATGGATTGGTAGCAATATAGGTAGATAGTTAGAAAGCTAACGTAGCAAGCTTGTTACCAGCGAGCTGCAAAATACAGCTGCTACGATACAGTAGACAGCTGACTACGTAGTTAACACTAGCTTGCGAGCTGACTTGCTGGTCAGACATAATAGCTAGCGTTAGTGAGCTATTTGGTGTTGACAGCTCGCCAATTGTCACTGATTGTGGGCATTGATTTGAGGTTTGCTCCATTACACGTCTCATATGGTGGGTTATAGCAATTACCGTACATCCAAATGATCATATAAGATTTCGCTTTTACGTGGGACTATCGTATCCAAGGCTTCGGCATAAATCTTAGTGTGAGATGACGAGATTCGTAGTAATGTTAACTGCAAACCTCAGTTGCCACAATACATTGTTCCGCATATCAGCTAACGTTCGATAACTATCTAACTTATCTTCCATAACTGTTCACCTATTGCGCGGAGCAACGGTATTGACCCGCATTGACATTGGTTTGATCAATTCTGGGGGCGAAAAGTAGTAGTTTACCGTTAGAACACTTGACTGAAAACACGGAATTAATTTATTGTGTTTACGTAACTTATTTTTCCCCCCAAACATTAAAATTAGAACAGGCCGAGCAGCCCTATACACGAAGGACAGTCCGCTCCCAATAAAAGCATATTGTAATGCATAATGACATCCATTCTACGGTATATGAGGCCCTGTTTAGTGGTGAATTACTCTCGCTGTACGAACAGTCTTGTTAACTGCATAACGTCTCAGCAGTCCTCAGCAGGTGCAGTAATCACGAGTTCACTATAAAACATGAAGACATTATCAGGGAGCCAGGGAAGCTTTTTGGTAACACTGATTCCACTTCAGTCCAGGGCTTGGTTACCCTTTGCATTCCTGCCAGCCTGCAGCTTCGCGAGCCCTGTAATGGGTGGATCATGTCCTTGCATGAACTGGCAGGGCATAGGTGGCGGTGTAGCGTTAGGGTTAGGTCCAATGGTTAGGGGAACTGGGCTTGTAACTCAAAGGTTGCAGGTTTGATTCGATATCCCAGGTAGGGGCATGGCTGTTGTACTTAACCTAAATTGCTTCAGTAAAATATCCAGCTGTTATAAATGGATTGTATGTAAAGAAATGTAAAGCTGTGTGAGTCACTCTGGATAAGAGCGTCTGTTAAATGCCAAAAAATGTCAAACGTAAACATGTAGCTGAAGTAATCTTGCAAAGCCCTGTGGCAGAGGGCAGTAGTGTGCCATGGGGTTAGATCCCCCAGTGTTGTCTGGCTGAGGGTGATCTCAGCACAGCTAACCCTCTCTGC
>JAINUG010000014.1:6621337-6751337 GCA_029706075.1 Aldrovandia affinis | reverse complement strand
CAGACAGACAGACAGACAGACAAATATCCATCGAGCAAAAGTAGCCTAATAGCCCAATGTAGCTTCATTGTTGCTCTCAAAAACAATCTTTGGGGGGGCTCGAATAGCGCAGTGGTCTAACGTACCAGCATTGACACTTTGCGAGTCACTTTACCTATCACGGTCACGGTTTGAAACCCGACTGCGTCAGTCCGACTCTGGCCGGGAGCCCCGATCGGGGGGCGGCATTTGGCTGTCCGTGGGGGTGGGGGTGGGGGAGGGGAAGGGAAAGGAAAGGAAAGTCGGCACGAGTTCGCCGAGGAGCAGTAAGGCTTTCCTAAAGTGCAGGTGGGCGATGTTCCGTCTCGGAGGAGGCGGATCATTACCGTCCTCGGGGATATTAGCTTAACTCGGAGGATGGGCGGTGGGCTCGTGAGGGGGGGAAATCTAAATAAATAGATTGTTGAATTGGTTACTAAATTGGGAGAAAAACAGGGAAAAAATCTGAAACAAATGTAAAGAAAAAAAAAAATAGAACTATCTTTGAAAATAATACACTGAAAAACGTCCTTGAAAAGTCACAGGAAGTTGAAGTGTGAATTGTGTGAGGAACACGCTGCCTCGGTCGCCGGGTGTTTGGTGAAGTGGTCTAACCGTGAGTCTGGGGCGGGGTGTTTTTTTCCCCCCCTCACAGCGCTCTGTCTGAGGAGGAGAAGACGTCTCTACGAGCCGGCCTCATTACCAACTTCAACGAGCCCGTGAACCAGGTCAGTGACCGACGCCAACATCCCCCCCTGGGGGCCACGCACGGCCATTACCAGCCACTTATTCACCGATAAAAGCAGAACAAGGTCCATTAAACTGTCATATGTTTCCCGACAACAGAATTGACTGTAATACACGGTGTATAAGTAGCCCCTTTGTGTACATCATCCATCTTTGTCTTTTTTTCCAGTTGGGTGTGTGTGTGTGTGTGCGTGAGTGCGCGCTCATATGTGCTTGTGTGTGTGGCTCAGTAGGTAGAGCATGGCGCTGACAACGCTTAGGTTGTGGGTTCAATTACCATTGGGACCACATATATTGAAAGATTCACTACCGTAAGTCATTTTGGATGGTGTGCGTGCGTGCGTTTATATGTGTCTGTGCGTCTGACAGTTTGACCCGTGCGTTGCAGATCGCGACCCAGATCGCGGTGCTGATCGCGAAGGTGGCGCGGCTGGACTGCCCGCGGGCGTGGCCCGAGCTCGTCCCCGTCCTGCTGGAGTCTCTGAAGGCGCAGGACGGCCTGCAGCAGCACCGCGCCCTGCTCACCTTCTACCACGTCACCAAAACCCTGTCGTCCAAGCGCCTGGCCGCCGACCGCAAGCTCTTCCAGGACGTGAGTGGAGGGGGAGGGCATCGGGGGTGATGAGCTTATGGAGGGATACCATGGGGGGAAGGGGACGTGGGGGGTGTGGCCTTGTGGATTTCAAGATCTCAAAAACAGCAGCCATATCAGAGGAGAGTTAACTGGAACTGGGAGATTATTTTGGCTAAGGTGACTTGCATACTTGCACCTTTTGCATGGCTTTCCAGGTAGACGTCTGCAGGGTTTATACAGCGGGGTTCAGGTACCTTGTGCAGTACTGTAGTGCCAGACTCCACAGCCCGGTGACCCTGTTAATGAGTTCTCCGTCAACAAGCCATGATGTCATGATGTCATGATGTCATGATGTCATGATGTCATGATGTCATGAAGCCATGAAGCCATGAAGCCATGAAGCCATGATGTCATGATGTCATGATGTCATGATGTCATGATGTCATGATTTCATGATGATGAGGTGCTGAAGGTGATTGGATAGGGTTCAGAAAAAGTGACATCATTTTCTTCTCAGAGGTGTGCAGAGGGCAAAGGTCAATCTGAGACAGACCCTACAATTCAGTGAGGCCACAATGAAGCTAGAATTTTGCGAACACTTGCAGTACCAGTGCAGGCCACTGGGTGGTGCTGTGTGGCTGTGAGCTTTGAGAATGACCATGCCCCCCCAGTTTCAAAAAAGTGTGTGTGTGTGTGTATATATATAATGTGTGTTTGTTAGATTGTAACTGTGTGTGTGTCGGCTAATATGAAAATGTGCAGCGCTGTTCCATCTCTGAATGGCACATGGATATTTCCTGTAATCTGCTCCCAGAAAGAGAACACTGCATTTCTTTGGAAGGCCCCTCTACAATATTAATATTTATATATTTTTTAAACAATCAATAATGTGCCATAGATATGCCAGACAGGGAACTGGCTGTGCCCTGCACATTTTAAAACGGGGACTTTGTAAGGATTGAAGCCGTTTAACTCTCCATGCAGTGCTCCAGGAGAGAGCTGTTTCCCTGTGTGTTTCTGCTGGGGGTGAAGGCCTAAAATAATAATCATTTTTTCCAGAGGTACTTTAAAGTTCTTGGGTCTTTTTGTTGAGACAACTTGTTGCTTGACAATCACTTTGAAATAACCCATCTACACATTTTATATAACTTGTACCTTTGTGAAGGGTACAGGGTGGTATGGCTGCTTAGCTTCAGCAGTTTATAAAAAAATATTCTTTTTTTAAAGAATTTGTTTCTGATTTCTTCCCGTTTTTCCTCCTGATTTGGTAGCCAATTATACCCTCTATTTCTTTCAATTCACTCTCCCCCACGAGCCCACCGCTACTCCTCGGAGGCAAGCCAGTTTTTCCCGTACAGGGATGCCTTCGTGCGTCTTGGCGAGCCTGTGCTGGCTCACCCTCCCCCCTCCCTTTGGGGCAGTCAGCTAATCGCCGCCCCCGACGGGACTCTCGGCACTAGCGCAGCCGGGTTTCAAACCACGGCTGCAGTGGGCAACTTGCATTCCGGGCTGCTTTGTGTGACAGTGTTGAGAAGGGCACAGGGTGGTATGCCTGCTTTGTGTGACAGTGTGTGTGTGTGTGTGTGTCTGTTGAAGTGCACTTGGATGTTCTGCTGTGGAGTGTCATACTCCCAGCGCTGGGGCTTGTGGAAGTGCAGAGCCCAGCCAGAGATGGCCGGAGATACACTGGTACACTGTGGATACACTGGTGATACACACACACACACACACACACACACACACACACACACACACACACACACACACACACACACACACACACACACACACATACTCACAGTAACTAATACACACACACACTAACATTAACTAATACACACACACACATACTTACATTAACTAATACACACATACATTAACTAATACACACACACACACATACTCACATTAACTAATACACACACACACACACACACACACACACACACACACACACACACACACACACACACACACACACACACATTAACTAATGCACATACACACATACTCACATTAACTAATACACACACACACACACACACACACACACATACTCACATTAACTAATACACACACACATACTCACATTCTCACATTAACTAATACACACACACACACACACACACACACACACACACAGTTGGCAGGCATAGCTGTTCTATTTCTCTGATCCTGTGTGGACCACAGGACCGGTGGATCGGGGAAGGGGGGATCAGGTGGTCTGTAGATTGGACGCAGCTGTTAGTGGGATATACCAGGAGAAGACCCCATCTTACACTCATTAATTGTCAAATAGGTGTTACAGGCCAAAAAGGAAAATTCTTACTAATGTTGTGTCCTGTAGCAGGTGTTCATGGCCACTTCAACGCCATTGGTCAGGGCCTGCCCAAGCAACTTCTCCATGTGTGTGTGCCTGCGTGCATGTCCATGGTCCTGGGCTCTGGGGCAGGGGGGAGGTGGTGGGAATTGGGGGCCAGTGATTAAAAGAGGAGAGGAGTGCATTCCCGTCTTCTATTGGACTGATGTTGCTGTCAGTTCCTGCATGCCAATGTCCCTGGCAAGTGGCCTGTTTCTCAATCACCACTGCAAACTCAATTAGAGAGAGAGAGAGAGAGAGAGAGAGAGGTGAGGCAGGGAGAGAGGGAGTGATGGAAAGAGGGAGTGTGAGGGGGAGGGAGAGAGGGTGTGATGGTGAGAGGCAGGGAGAGAGGGAGTGATGGTGAGAGGCAGGGAGGGGTGGAGAGAGGGAAGGATATTTCTAAAGTATGTTTCTAAAGAGTTTGCAGTGTATTTATTGCAGCGGTTTCTCCAGCTTGTTATGCGGTGTGCCAGGTGTCTAATAAGGGGAGGGGGGTGTGGGCATGGGCTCAGAACATTTGGGAGACCATGCTCTCTATGACCCTGTGACCCCTAGGCAGCTTGAACTGTTTTTGAAGGATATATACAGTATATATATATATATATATTTTTTTTTTTTCCTTGCTCAAATGGCACAGAAGCCAGATGTACAGCAACCCGGCACGCATCGTACATCAATGTCATGTACCTTAATTGAACATTTTAGGACTTGAGAGAGGGGGGCTGTCGTGAATAAACAAAAGTGAAAAATATAAAACAACACCTTTAATCTCCTTTGGGGAGAAAATCCATTTTCCATTTGTGAGTCACAACCCCAGTGCACTGAGACGTGTGCGCTCTGGAAATGTCACGCCGTCTGTCTCTTTAATCTCAGTGGGGAAAAAAGAGAGGAGGGAGGGAGAGAGAAGGGCTGGGTAACAGAGTCAACTCAAAGAAGTAACAGTAGCGGCAGATATGCAGAGAGAACTCGACAGCGCATCCGACAGTTTGATTGGGAGTTTTCTGAATGATTCGATTCTGAAATCTGAATCTACCATTTCACAATAATACAGAATGATCATGTATCCATATCCTTACGAAGATAGCCGAAACGTGGACCAGCCTGTAGTTTAAACAAAGAGTGTGTGTTTGGAGCAGAATCGGCGAGTGAGGGGAAGGGGGAGGAGAGAGAAGGAGCCTGAGAAATGGAGCGGGAAAGCGAAGGAGAATGAGATGGAGAGATAGGGAGGGAGGGAGAGAGATGAAGGCCTCACCTCGAGGTTAGCTCCCTGTGCTCCAGCTAACACCCCCTCATGGGACCCCCAGCCCCCCCCAGCCTCCTGAATTATTAAACAGTAATGGAGCTCCCAATCCCTGTCCCCTTAAACACCTTATCTCCTGTCCTGAGAGCTTCTCTCTGTCCTGTCCCGCTCCCACAAGCGCCAAAGAGCTTCTCTCTCTCTCACGCTTCACGCTCTCTCACTCACTCACTCACTCACTCTCTCTCTCTCTCACACTCTCTCACTCACCTCTCAACAACAAAGGCCAAACGGCTCTTTAGCTCATCTGTTTTAGCATAGCAGCTATCATTTAACATCACGTCTCATTATGCTTTTAGAGCATGCTTGAGTTTACTCTGGTGCAAAAAATAGATCAGTTCCTTTATTTGTATAACACTTTTACATTTTTGAAATAATTCAAAAAAGCACTGTCACGTAAAGGACATCTCCTGAACCCACAAAAAGGAAAGTGAAGGAAAAATCTCCCCAGTGGGAAGGAATCTCAGGAGGAAGCCGTCCTAGTGGGGGAGCCCATCTTCCGCCTGCCGGCCCGGGTTGTCAATAGTGGTAGATCGGCTAAATGGCCTTGAGTAAAAGGTCATCCCGGCCTCATTTTTTAAATGCCGCTTTGGAAACGGATCTGACTAAATGTTATCGACTCTCCTATGATTGTGTGCCGTGACGCACAGAACCACCGAAGAAGAGTTTTCAGGGCTTTGATGTAAATGAGCCCTTTCCTATTCCAGGACTGAACACGGCGACCTCGTGGGACTTCATAGCACACGGATCTGCACCGGGCCAAATATGTTTTAATGTCCAACAGCTGCGCTTTTTGGTTCTGCGGTACGATTTAATCATGAAGCCAGTACATCTTAAAATGCTCCAGTTTATTCAAATTCTTCTATTTTAGTGTCTTGATTACTGTCGATGAATACTCCTGCACTCTGTCACTTTCAAAATTCAGCGACTGCTGACGCTCTGACAAAGGACTGCTTTTTTAGTTTTGTTCTAATAAAGTTTGGTGAACTTTTAAAATTTTTTTTTTTACATTTTATTTCAAATTCTTCCCATTTTTTTCCTCTCAATTTAGTAGCCAATTCAACCCTCACGAGCCCACCGCTCGTCCTCCCGGTCAAGCTAATATCCCCGAGGCCGGCAATGACCCACCTCCTCCGAGATGGAACTTCGCCCACCTGCTCTTTAGGAACGCCCTACTGCTCCTCGGCGAGCTTGGCGGACCGCCAAATGCCGCCCCCGATCGGGGCTTCCAGCCAGAGTCGGAATGACGCACTAGGGTTTTGAACCGCGACCACAATAGGTAGCTCACACTCACAAAGCACCAGCCAAGCACCAGCGTTAGACCGCTACGCTATTGGAGGCCCCTAGTTTGGTGAATTTTTGCAGGAGACACAGTGTGTGGGAGTATTCTTCGACATATTCCACGTCTCCTCTCCAGGCACCTGTGGCTTACTGTACTGGGTGTGCGAACACCCTGATGATGAGCAGCCTCTGTCTCCATTTTGACTCCATACTGCACAGGGATGTAACACCACCATGTTTTTTGCGAGGCAGTGCATGCATTATTCAGGGGTTTGCTTGACCCCACTACCCTCAACCCATGACCTATGTCAGGTAATGCAGCTACCGCATCAGTGGCAGGGGTGTGATTCATTTGGGGGGGTGGGGATTATATGTGTATTAAGTCTGGTGACTTTAATGAATGGTGGAATTAACGTCACACAGTTGATGGTGATTTAGCGGTTTGCGCCATTTCCTTAGATCATTAGCGGTAATTACACTGTCAGATGAAACGTGGGAGATGATAGAAGCGACCCCCCCCGCTTGGATTCGCCGCCTCCATCATTGGTTTTTATCACACCTTATTTACAAATGGTTTTATCGGATGCAACTTTAATTTAAGCACTGTCTTCAAAGTTGCATTTCTTTACAGCAAAATTAACTGCATGAAGTATTTATGCAGTTACTGTATGTTAGATGATCTAGTTCGGACCATCTAGGCTCATCATTTACCTACAGTCTAATGAATATCCAGCACTGCTTCTAGCCTGGACTTGAATACACCAAGTGTTTCTGCCTCCACTACATGACCTGGCAAGCTGTTCCACATGTTGACAACTCTCTGTGTAAAGAAAAACTTCTGATATCAATTCAGAAGTGAACTTTAATTAATTTCCACCTGTGCCTTCTTGTTCTGCTTCCTGAACTCAACCAAGAAAATCTTTGTTAATCCCTTTTATGAATTTTAAAAACCTCAATAAAATCCCCCCTCTTGGTCTCCGTTTGCTAAGCTTGAATAGATTGAGTGTCTTATTGAAACACAAACAAGAAAAACAAAATGGAGAAAATCATAACCACAGTATCAAATATCACTGGCTGCAGCCTTCCTTCACTATACACCAAACAGAAGTACAGGAAAACGGGGAGGATGGAATTTTGTACAATGTGAGAAAATGCTTTGATCTTTGTGACTTTTTATTTATTTATTTTAAATTCGTTTTTCTCCCAATTTAGTGGCCAATTATACCCTCTATTTATTTCGATTTGCCTTCCCCCACACGAGTTCATCGCTCATCTCTACGAAGCATGCTAATTCTCCGAGGGCAGTGAACTCCACTTCCTTTGAGACGGAATTCGCTCACCCATGTTCTGGAGTCACCCTTACGTGCTTCTCAGCGAACTCGTGCCGGCTCACCCTTGGGCTGGTCTGGTATTTGTGACTTTTTAAATTGCTTTTCTTTTACAATTACACACACACACACACACACAAACACACACACAACGTTTTCTCTTCACTTACCATGTCTGGGGGAAAAGCAATACTCCACCCCTGCTCCTCCTCCCTCTCCCCTTCCTTCTGTAAACCCACAAAGAGCGCTCAGCACAGTGTGGGAAACACCTCCTGTGGGAGAATAACCATACTGCGCCACCTGTCTGCTTGTCTCTTTGATGAGACGAGTGGAGGGAATGATTTGAGTTGTAAATTTAATTAAAATCTTGAGAACCCTCATCATGAAATAGTAAATGTCAGTGTTATTTTGACTTATTTGAGTAACTGAAAGCAGATCTTGTTGCAGTGAGTCATTATTTACACTGAAAGCACTGAAGTTACATACAGTGCTTCATGGAGAGACTCAAATATTTGATTGTAGCCCAAGAAATTTGATTTGATTGGAGCCCAAGAATGTGTGAATGTCAGATTGGGCATAATCGAAATGAACAGGTGAAATCCCAGATAAAGAATCTTTTGAATGCGTGGTTTTGGCACGGGGGGTGGAGTAGGCATCGTGTACGAGAGGAAAGCACGACTCATCAGCCACACAGCGACTGACCAGCTGTTTAATTAGCCACCATTCCCCCTCTACACAGCATGTGGCTCAAAGGAGGGACAGGGATTGTGTGTGTGAGCCTATGTGTGCATGTGTAGGTGTGTGTGTGTGTGTGTGTGTGCACATGTGTGTGTGTGTGTGTGTGCACATGTACGTGTTTGTATTTACGTGTGTATTTACGTGTATTTGTGTGTTTTTGTGTATGTGTGCGTGTGTGTACGTGCCTGTATTCACGTGTATGTATACGTGTGTGTGTTTGTATGCGTGTGTGTGTGTGTGTTTGTGTGAAAGATGCAAGCGGGTCCTCTCTGTAATTCAGGCAGCAGGGAAACACAGAGCCTCATAAATAGGCTTTTATCAGTCCTGCTTCATTTGAATAATGGGGATAATTATCTTCAGAGAACCGCAGCGTCTGTACAGCAAAAAAATAGGACTTCTTTCATATCAAACTTCATTTCCATCTGACCGGCGCCGTTTGATTATAATCACAACGTGACGAGAGTTCTCCCTACCCCTCTATTCCTCCTTCCTCCGCCCATGCTTTTAAAAACTAGACATTTCCACACAAAGGGAGGAGAAAACGACCGAAACGGAAAACATCCGTCTCTCGTTGTGCACAACTGCGTATCGCTGTGCTTGTGGGAAAATGTATTCTGCTCAAAACAACTTGCAGGGTTTTTGCGGCCGGGCAACCACCTGCGTTACTTTGATATTTGATATTTAGATTTGATATTTTCCTTGTTTCCTTGTTGAATGGTGACGGGAGGATAAAAGGAACCCGCCCCCAGACGTCTTTAATAAATTATTGTTCTTGGGTGATTGGCACCATGTATGTGGACGTGTTGATGTTGGTCGGTCTGGAGGCCTGAGTTAAAGGTGAAGCCGGGTTTAAAGGTGTCTCTCTTTGGGGTAAAGATAGACTGTTTTTAATTGGTTCACGGAAGCGCACTCTTACACTGCCCGGGGGAAGAAGTGCTCCCATACATGGTCTGTGAAAGCAAGAAACGGTAAACTAAGTCACAAGTAACTTTGACACGTCTGTCTGTTTTTACTCAGATTTTTGTCTGATTTAAGAGTCCTCTTTAAAAAAAGAAAAAGAAAAAAGAAATCCAGATTTTTCTTCCAATTTGCTAAAAACACCCTCTATTTCACAAAACTCATTCCATCGAAAAAACCAAAGAAATCAGGTGATTTCAGCCCATTTTCAACTAAGGAGGGAACCTTTGAAATCACCTGGTGTAATTTGCAACAGAAACCTACACACTGCCAATTAGTTTGACACCCTCTATTTCTTTCATCTTTCAATTTACCCTCCCCACGGCCTGCCGCTCAAAGTTTTCCTCACCTTCCATCGACCCTCCCCTCTCCATCTGGGGCGGTCAGCTAATCGCTGTGGGGCTCTCAGCCAGAGCCGGGCTGGTGCTGCCAGGTTTCGAACTGCGGCCGCAGTGGGCAAACCTGCATTCTGGACTAATGGTTTGACCGTTACGCCACCCAAGCCCCCCTAGGAGTCCACTTTTAACCGGCCACAGAACACTCTGGAATCAAGATAAAGGTGCCTTATCAGGACTGTTTGCTGAAAGACTTATTTTTTTTCTCTTTTTCTTTTTTGGAGATATATTTTCTGTTGCGATTTGTGTTTGTGCTTGTAATGCTTTCTTTTAAAAAATGACTGCTCGTTGACATCTCAGGCATGTTGACATGTTCACTCCCAACAACAGCTTACAATAGTTTTTCTAGCTTCTTGTGTTGTCGCTATCTGATATAAAATTGTCTTGAACGCTCCCGTGTAGCAAATGACTCGTCCGGATTTGTCGTCTCGCTGCCAGAGATGTGTGTTTAATCTCACGCGAGGAAAAGCAGGGAAATTCAAGCGAGAGCGACGTGGCACTCTGGCCTCTCTTACGCGTGGACGGTGCTTTCCCCCACATGCACACATTTTCAAAACAGTCGTACTCCAGAGAAAGCGTGGCAGTGGACTGGAGTGGGCCGGTGAGGTTTGAGCCACTCTCTCAGATTACAGCTTCAGGTGTACTCCACATGTACGGCGGTAACTTAAACAGGCTGCTTAAAAAGAACACAAGTACCACAGCTAGTAGGAAAGTGCCTTTTAGAGTTTTTAGTGCTCGAATGCTGTATGGGATCTTCAGTTTAGTGCCTGAGTGCCCGATAGGCCTGATGGGGGTTAAGAAGTACGGGCAGCAAAACTTATGATGCACAGATGCAATAGCAATGAATCATGAAGTCTATATTATGTATCTGTATTGCTACATAAGTCATCCTGCATTTATTTATCAAATTTCTTTTTACATTTGTTTCAGATTTTTCACATTGGAAGCCAATTATACCCTATATTTATTTTTAACTCGCCGCCCGTCTCTACAGGGCAAGCTACTCTCCGAGGCCCGTCGTGATCTGCCTCCTTCGAGAAGGAACTCACCGACCCCCTTTCTGGAGACACCCTTATGTGCTTCACAGCGAGTTCATGCCGACCACCCTCCGGAGTGGACAGCCAAACGCCGCCCCCGATTGGGGCTAACGGCCAGGGCTGGTCTGACATAGACGGGTTTCGAACTGCATCCCTGATAGTCAGCTCACACTCGTACAGGACCAGCCGAATACGGGTGCGTTAGACTCCTACGCTATCCGCATCAACGGTTTTGAAACCGCCGAACGCATAGATGTAAAGTATGCGCTGAACGTGGGACTGACTCGCACGCCTGTTAGCCGCAGTAATGTTGTTCGCGTTACCATGGACACAAGTGTGGCACGGCGGCGGCAGTGTAACGGTTAGGGAAACTGGGTTTGTAACTCAAAGGTTGCAGGTTCAATCCCCGGGGAGGGGGGGAGGGGCACTGCCATTGTACCCTTGAGCAAACGGTACTTATGCTGAATTACTTCAGTAAAATACACCTTCCATCTGGACTATGGCTAAGCAGGCACTCCTTTATTCTTGAGCAAGATAACGACCCGAAACACACCTTGAAGTTGTGCAAGAAGTATCTGGTGAAGGGGGAACGTGAAGGACAACTCAAACTAAGGACCTGGCCTGCCCAGTGTCCAGACTTAAATCCCATAGAACTTGTATGGGATGAACTGGACAGAACAGTCAAATTGGGAATTGCTGCAGGAGAGCTGGGAAGACATATCGGGTGATTTCCTGCTGAAACGTATTAACCGAATGGCCCGTGTTTGTGAGGCTGTTATCACAGCAAAGGGTGGCTATTTTGAGGAATCCAGTTTTCAATTAAGTCTTATTGAACATTGCTTTGATGTTCCTTTTGTTTATCGTTACATGTGTTTTTTGTAATTTTCAAGTATTTAAAGAAACTTATATGGTGTAAAACATTGTCAATTATGAGATAAACCTAGTTTCCAGCAGGTGTACTCAAACCTTTGACTGGTACTGTATGTCAGGTGTGTATCTTCCCTCAAAACTGCGGTGCTGCAGCACAGCACTCTGCATTCCCGCTACACAGTGACATGTCGGCAACCCACTTAACGTTTCATTTTACAGTACCAATGGCAGTTTCATGCCCTTTGCCGTGATCGTCTGGCGCGATGGTGCATTACATTCTGGCTCTGTGAACCTCAGCATCTGAATAACTCCCCCTCTCTCCGTCAACAAAACAAAGGGTTAGCACGTCTTTTGAAACTGTGTTCGCAGCTAACTGGGTGTTTTTGAAACCGTGTTAGCAGCTAGCTGGTTGTTTTTAAACTGTTAGCAGCTAGCTGGGTTTAAAAAAAAAAAACAGCTAGCTGGGTGGTTTTGAAACTTAGCAGCTAGCTGGGTGTTTTTGAAACTGTGTTAGCAGCTAACTGGGTGTTTTTGAAACCATGTTACCAGCTAGCTGTTCGAGCAGGGTTGCATCGCCAGTTAACACTACTGAACGATGTGATGCAAGGCTGTCTATCGTTGTCCTCTGTTTCGGTCTGGGTTTTATGTTTGAAAGTTAGATGGGGACACATGGAGCTGCTGATAAGCATGTTGTGATAAGCGTGTTTTTACCTGACATAACGTCCACTGTACAGTTGTATGGCCGATTTTAAATTTCAAACGAGTATCCGAAAATTGGAGTGTTTGTTTACATATTTTGAGTTACACCCATTTTATAGGGGTTCATTAGATAGAGGGGTGTGTACCGAGGTTTGGTAGGATTATATATATTTTTTAAGTACCATACATCTTCATATTCTGGTCAAATTTGAAAAGGCACCTGCAGATCCCTGAGAATTTTCATGTTTACACACCAAAACGTACAATCGTATGAAAGAATGAATGAATTATATTCTGAATATTGGTGAAAACTGTTTACAGTACAGTAATCTGCTGGAATTTTCCTGGTATCTAAAGGATTCAAAATTCAGTAACTGACCCAGGTCTATTTGGTCTCTATAATTTAAAATACTGATCCGACCCCCAAACAAACATTTTTAATTTTTTAGCGTTTTTTAAAATCTTTTTTTTTTTCCCCCCCATCGTCAGTTTTGCTCTGGCAGAGGGGACGGTGAGGGTCCTTTCTGTCTGGCCACCTCCATTATTCACAACCTTGGAACTACAATTAAAGTACAGCTGGAGTAATTATCACACTGTTTGTTTCATCTATTTAATGTAAGCACTCCCTCTGTTTATTCTAATAGGAATTAGTTTCAAGGGCTCCTGCAGCGAATGTTGAATTTCATTCACTTATATGGCGGCTGAGTCCTGTCTTTTTTGTATTCATGTCTGTGCTGTGTTCTGTTGCTGGTTGTCGCTCTTGTTTGTAATTTGTGTTTGCCAGGGCAGACCGAAGCATCTGCCGGATAAATAAATGTAGTGTGGGGTAACTGGACCTGAATGTCGGTTTAAACCCTTGTGCGTGTTTGTGTGGGTCAGTTTGAACCTGTGTGTGTTTCTATGTGGGTCGTTTTAAACCTGTGTGCGTGTTTGTGTGAGTCAGTTTAAACCTGTGTGTGTTTGTTTTGGTTGGTTTGAACACGTGTGCGTGTGTGTTTATGTGGGTTGGTTTAAACCTGTGTGCGTGTTTGTGTTGGTCGGTTTAAACCCGTGTGTGTTTGTGTGGGTCAGTTTGAACCCATGTGTGGGTTGGTTTGAACCTGTGCGTGTGTTTGTGTGGGTCAGTTTGAACCCGTGTGCGTGTGTGTTTATGTGGGTTGGTTTGAACCTGTGCGTGTGTTTGTGTGGGTTTGTTACAGTTGGCGTCAGGGATCTACTGCTTTGCCTGCTCGCTGTGGAACCACCACACCGACTGCTTCCTGCAGCAGATCTGTGCCCAGGATGAGGCTGCCACCCTCAGCTCACTGGAGAGGGCCCTGCTGTCTCTGAAAGGTGGGGGTTTCTGCCCCGCTCCTGTCTCCACCCTGCACCCCCCCCATCTCCCCCCTTATACACCCTCCCTCGCCCTTGTCTCTGCCTTGCCCCGCCCCACCCAATCTCCACCCCGTGTTCACTTGTTGCCTCCCCATTGTCACCAAGCTGCACACCGTTTTTAGTTTAGTCTGCTACACACACACACACACACACACTCACTCTCTCTCTCTCTCTCTCTCTCACTCACTCTCTCACTCACTCATTCACTCACTCACTCACACACTCACTCACTCTCTCACTCTCTCACTCTCTCACACACACACACACACACACACACACACACACACACACACGCCGAAAAAAACTTCCAATTTGGGAAATTAGTAGAGTGCTGAGGAGAGGCAGGGAAATGATCAGGGCCATTAGCCCCAGCTCTGGGGCAGCCAATCAGGATCATTAGCACCAGCTCTGGGGCAGCGGGCAGCCAATCAGGATTATTAGTCCCAGCTCTGGGGCAGCCAATCAGGATCATTAGCCCCAGCACATCACATTCCCCCTAAATGCCGCACAGATCAATCTAATAGAGTTTTGGAGAATGTCCTGGCACGTTGGTGTGCGGAGAGGAAGACTCTTGGACAGCGCAGTCTGTCTGTTCCCCCTCCCTCTGCGGAGCACACAGCTCCTACACTGTGTTAGCACTTTTTGTGAAAGTGATTTATTAGAGACATTTCGTGCTCCTTTAACCATATTCAGATTCAGATTTAGATTTCTTTTATTGTCATTGCACAGAGTACAACGAAATTGAGTGGCAATCCTGACGGTACATTTACCAATAACAAAAACAAAAACACAACAGAACAGCAGAAACAAATTAAGGTTCTAAATATAAAATGTAATAAATAAATAAAATGAAATGTGAACATTTGCTGTTAAAAAGTTAAAAGTTAAAAGTTACATTATTTTGATGAGATATTTTGATGAGATGTATCCCTACAAAGTTAAAGGTGTGGTTTTCCTACAAGCGGTAAAATGCTGCGACTGCAGCGTCGGGTGGTGAATTAATCTTTAAAAGCTGTGCGACTCACAAATCTGTTCTGTTCCTTGTTTTTTTGTTGTTGCAGTGCTGCGGAAACTGACGGTTCATGGATTCAGCGAGCCCCTCCAGAACATGGAGGTCATGGTAAGGCCTGACAGAGCATTTTAATGAAACAAAATAAATATATAAACTAATACAAAATCAACCCCCAAACATTTGAGCCAAAGTGTGAATCGGTGTGGAGTGTGACGGGCCGACCTCTGACCTGTGACCCTCAGAGTTCAAAGATTGCAGGTGGGAGCCTGAGGCCTTCGTCCAGCGCAGAGGCGATCTGAGGCGTTTGAACGGCGCAGTTTGGATTAAAGTTTGGAGGGAAAATTAAAAAGCTGAGGGGGTAGAGGGGGCTCCCGCCATAAATTACCCGCCATAAATTACGTCACTCCCACAGATTTCCCTCTCCCCTTCTCTTTCTCCGTCTCCAGCTTTCTCGCTCTTCCCTCTCTCCTCCAGTTCCAGTTTGATTTATTGGCAAAGCATAGCACATAAAGGACATGTAAAATCACAGTGGTAATGAACATTATACCTGTACAATTGACATTTGTGAGTGAGTGAGTGGGTGAGTGAGTGAGTGAGTGGTGAGTGAGTGAGTGAGTGAGTGAGTGGGTGAGTGGGTGAGTGAGTGGTGGTAACTGAGTGAATGACCACCAATGTGGTGGGTGAACAGTTGCAGTGCGCCAGTGATTGATTGATTGATTGATTGATTGATTGATTACTTTTTTTCCAGGGAGCTCAAAGCGCTTATAATGGTAGGGGCAACTCACCTCAATCACCACCAATGTGCAGCACCCACCTGGGTGAACAGTTGCAGATATCAAACAGTATAAAGTTTTGGGAAGACATCAGATACACTGATGATTGATTGTTGATTATAATATTCTCAACAAAACAAAAAAGCCCGTATCGCTCAGCCTGACGCATAGAATCCAAAATTTGAGTGTGCGACCTAGTGCGGCACAAGGTGCGCCAACGATCAAATACGGACCACGCTGGCGTCAAAAGCCACGTACCTTAGTGCCCTGGTTTAATTCAAGGAGTAATAAAACCTGTTAGTGATGACACCAGGGAATCTTGTTTATGGCCATTAGGTCTATCAATGTGTCGAGATGGTGATGGAGATTTTGCTTATGGCCAGGACCGTAAAATGCATATAGCCGCCTCGAAAGTAGCATCATGGACTCGCGCCCACTGAATCAGCCTTGGAATAACCGGACATTGCAGACCACCGTTTACGGACTTTACGCCTTTAGATAGCATGGCGGATTTGGGAGGAAAAAAAGAAAGGAAGCAAAAAGTATTGTGAAAAGAGTGTGATTAGTTTCGTTTCAGAAGATAACGAGCCCGAAAAACAGTGGCTAATTGTGTGCTGCCTATCTGTGCCATTTGCACGTGTTATAATGTTGCTTTTGTTTAATTATGTGGTTGTGGTGTTGCTGGCGTTTTATGTCAGGCTACATGTCTCCATCCACCTGCCCAGGTACTACAGATGAAATTTGCCATTTGGCTGAAATCTGGTACATTTACAGTAACGTGTGCACTGTCCCTGTTAAATATATTTAATAAATTAACAAAAAAACTACCAAAAAAAGTATTGCTCGTGGAATCTCATTGCTTCACAAACCAACAGCGACAAAAAGACAAGGCTTGGCCCTCAGACTTTACAAGCAAACCGACGACACTGCTATCTGTAATATGTTTGTTTTTTATTCCAAAGCAAAAAGGGCTTTGCATATTTCTTTTTTTAAGTAGTAGTGAGGTTTTTTTTTTTGACATAATTTGTGATGTAATATAAACTTGAAAGGAGAGGGAAAAAAGGCCGCCTTAATGGCTGGATTGATGTTCTTTGTTCCGGGCTCTGCGTTTTCCCGGGGCTACGTGACCCACACTGATTTATGGAGCAGATGCCCTTCCCCCTTCAGTGTCCACATTAATACACACCAAATGTCCTGTTACACCAAGTACTGCTGTATACGTGCAGTTATCTGTGCTGTGAATTTGAACTGGAACAGTTTAGATTAAGAACCGTTGGGTCTTTGGATCGCGGCAAACTTGTGTTAGTAAGTTCCCGACCATGACCGTTGCCGGTCACAACTTTTCTCTGTCCTGGCACCACTATGGTGGAACAAACTCCCCACTGACGTCAGGACAGCCGAGTGGCTGCCCACCTTCCACCACGGTCTGAAAGCTCATGTCTTTAGACTGCACCTCAAACCTTAACCCATTCATCCCTATATTTATTTAAAAAAATAAAAAAAATCTGTTGCACTTAATTGTTAATTTCCTTAGTTATTAGCACTTGCGTTGCGTTGTTTATGTGGAGTGCAAATTGGACATTGTAGCATCAAGTGGTTGTTCATCCAATCGAGCTGAATGCACTTTTTGTAAGTTGCATTGGATAAACGTGTCTGCTAGATGATTGTATTCTGTTATTATAGTAAAAACTGAATCTCCATACTTTACCAGAGGAAAATAATTGCACTTGTAGCTTTTATAATAATGGAGGAAAAGACGGGTAGAGAGGTCCATGACATGCTATGATGCCATGTCGCGCTATAACAGGTTATAACACTGATTGTATCCATAACCAGGTAACTTAGTTTGAGTGAAAGAAAACGGATTTTACTTTCAGGCTGTCTTTAATTTCTTAACTTTATTGAATAACGCGCAAGTGACAGCGACAGATTGAGATAACCGACTGGATTTGTGGTGTTAACATTCTTTTAACTTGCTCCCTCCACGCAAGACTTGGCTGGTGCAGTGCACGTGTTGCAAATTGCTATTTTGTTGTCGCTTTCTGACAGCAAAAATTGACACCCAGCCAACGTTTTATCCGACAGGCTAACGCACGCAAGCTCTTGCGACAGGCTCCAGCTGTTCTGGCGACAGGTGGTGGCCCAACGCACTATTAAGACCCTTTATGTGGGCGTCGCCTTTATTTTGGCAGTTACATGTATGTAGCACAGTAGCTTTATGGTGCTTTTCCACCGCACAGTACAGTACAGTACAGTACAGTACAGTACAGTACAGTACAGTACAGTAACCAATCTGTGATCCCATGTTTTTACGCTTTTTCCACTGCCGAGTGAACCATGCTGAACCTAAGTATCCATGCTGAATTTAGTTACTGCTCTTGCCAGGGTACTAGCGAGCTGAACAGGGAGCTAGGGGTGGAGCTAGCAATACTGCAGACCATTGATTGGTGAAGGGCAAACGTCAGAATCGTCATGATAAATCTCAGACCAGCTCATACACAACCGCCATTTTTAAATATCACAATACCGGGAGAAGATTGCGTTCCAGAACAAGAAGAAGAAACATGGAAAGTTCAGTTTGGTCTTTCAGTTTGCGAGCCCTCATCAGTGTTTGGTCGGAAGACCAAATTCAACGAGATCTGGAGTCCAGCATTCACAATGAGAAGGTCTACAAAGTAATATCGCAGAGTTTGCTGGATATGGGGATCCAGCGTTTGGTCAAACGGTGCCGCGAAAAGATAAGAAATCTCAAACAGTAACAACAGATAACTCCTCCTGTCTTCACTGTTCTGTTGTGCGATGGAAATAACAACACACGAAAACTCGATCCGGGAAGGGGATAGTTACGGATTCAGATGGTTGCCGTACCGTACTGTACCGTATTGTGTGCGGTGGGAAAGCGCCATTAGATAGAGGCTGTGTTACACAGCGCAGTTGGATGGAAGCGTTCTTCGATGTAGCTCAGTAGGACTGGACCAGCGCTGTAGGCCATGTGAGGGGACGGAGACCGAGAGCGTTCGTGCGGAGGTGAGGTGATCCATCGCGTGTGATACATGTCCCCTTCAGCTCGTCCATTATTGCCGAGCTCCATCGCTGTAACCTCCCCATGTCCGGCGGCCTGCCCCGTGAGATACACACACGCCCATAAAACACCCTCCCCCGCCTCACGCTAGTGTCAGAAATGGCTCGGGTCTGACAGGAGCTTCGGAGCGACAGCTGGAGATTCACGATGCTTCTGGCCGGAGATTCACAATCTCGGCTGGCTCGTCTGTGTGTGTCGCGCCCGCGGGGCCGAGGCCTGATTTAAGGGGTGCTCGAGATTTACTCCCGTCACGTGGGAGCAGGAGCGCTAGATTACTTCAGACTCCCACCCGTCTCCTGTTCTGATAGCGTGAGAAATATCACCTCAATCATTCTGCAGGTGCTCCCTCCCACATGTCCCGATTTGACTATTATTTTTATGTTACCTTTACAGCTAAATGCACCTGTAAGCCCGTATGGGGCCAGGCGGCACTGCGTGTAAGACACTGGAAATCGACATTAATAAATGCCTGACTGAATGAATGCAACGCACTGGTAAAAGGTAAAAAAATAAAAGGCACTGGTGCAGCTGTTTACAATTGAAGTTTGGGGCCCTTTTCATTAAGAGCGAGGACTGAACAGGCTGATGCGGTTTAAATCGTGGCTGAAACGTGCGCCCTCTAGAGGCTGTAGTGGTAGTGATCGGTTGAGTGAGTTGGGGAGAGAGGGGCGTGACGCCTCTTCTATGGACTGTCAGATGGCTGCTTATGCACCTTGTCGTTTCTGCTTGGGAGAGGACAGAGGGGGGCTCGTAAGCTGTTACGGGGGCCCCAAAACCGAGGCGGAGTTACCACACGGTCCTCGCCACCATGTTCCTGGGGTGCGCTGTCGGTCTCTATGGAGACTGTTGCCGAGGTGTGTGACTCATCTCCCTCCCGTTAATAATGCGCTGAATCATAATTTCTGCCAAAATAGCTTGTCAGACAGTCAAGGTAGCCCACGGTATATCCCCCCCGGCTCCATGTCATCCTAAAAGGTAAGGTTAGTCTCTCCCAGAAGAGGTTAGTAGCTGTCGTTTGGATAACGGCGTGACCTTCTGGAGCGCTGATGTAGGCCACCCAGTGTGTCGTAGCGTTATTGCCTGACCTTTAGCTGATGGGTCTTAGACGTCACCCCGTTTGTGCTTCTGTCACTTTACTTTGGCTGTAAAGTGCAGTCACCCTATCTCTTCTGTGTGAGACAGGTTTGAACGGCGGCTAGGGCGGACCGGTACTAAAAACAATATGCCCATTTTGATTCTTGGGAGTCGTGCGTTGCACTTAATAGCCCTAAACGTAAACGTTTTCTCTCTGGAACGACGTTCTGAAACAAAGTAATTCATTTCTATAAATTTTTTTAACAGAACCAACCAAATTCTTACATATTTACCACACCACGGTTATTGAGTATGACGTCATTGCTGCCAGCTTCATCTGATCGATGCCGTTGTTTTTGTTCGGATATTGGGCACGTTCTCCTCCACTCAGAGTTCACCTCCTTTGTCCCGCTGAAAGGCATACAACAGCGCTCTGACTCATGAAATCCAAAGGTTCAATTGGTCCAAGGTGAATCGAAACCCAACCCACCCTACCAGGCCCTGCCTCAACAAAGGTCTACCTCCCCCAACCCCCACCATGGACAAACAGAGAACAAACAAATGGTTGTGAGTGCAATACAAGTCCAAAAAAAACAAAAAACTTGTGCTTATGTCTTCAGTGCCTGAGAGGAAAGCAGCACCCCTCCCACCTGATTTCCCCTCTCTCTCTCTCTGTTTCTTCCCCCAGGGCTTCCTCAATGCAGTGTTTGAGAGACTCCGGCAGTTCCTGGAGTGCTGTAAGTACGCCCTCTCACTCTGTTTAAAACATCTCTAACCCTACGGCCCCGCTCCCCTGTGGCGCGTGGGTGTTGTCATTTTAGGAAATGCGGGCGCCCTTTCGCAAATTGATGGGGTGAGGGGGGAGACCAGTTGAGCCAAACCTGTCGAGCGGTAGCTCTTCAATCAAAATCTGAATATACCACGAAACGGCTTTGGTAGTGGCTTGAAATGGCTTTGAAACAGCTTTGACACTGTTGGTTTCATCCACATCCACAAATAGGATTAAAAACACTGGAATGTAGGATCATTCCTTTAACCCCTCACTCCCTTGAGATTTCTTGCTTTGAGATTTCTTCCCACTGGGAAGTTTTTTTTCTTGCCACTGTTTGAGTTTTTTTTCTTATTCCCACAGGGGTGTTTTTTTTCCTCACGTTCTGACCTTTTTGGGGCTTCAGGCCTGATATTTTCATGTTTTCATATTTTCTGTTTTCTGTAAAGTGTTTGTGTGACAGTGCTCTGTAAAAAGCGCAACACAAATACAGTTGAATTGGATTGGATTGGAATACCTGTTGGTAGTTTTCACTGGAGCATAGGCACTTTCGTGAATCTGTATAGATGCTTGGCAAATAAAAAATGGAAAACCACAAAAGAATACCAGCGCACTGCTATAGCGCTCCCAAGATATTTAATACATTTTCATTTAAAGTTTAATAAATCACTTGGGAGTAGTGTGCTGGTATTCAAATATGTATATATATTTTTCTCTTCAAATTTGTTTCTGATTTTTTTCCCAATTTAGTGGCCAATTACACCCTCTATTTATTTCGAGTTGCCCTCTCCCACTAACTCGCTGCCCGTCTCCACGAGGCAAGCTAATTCTCAGAGGGCAGCGAACTCCGCCTCCTTCGAGACGGAACTCGCCCACCCACATTCTGGAGACACGCTTATGCACTTCTCAGCGAGTTCATGACGGCTCACCCTCCCTCCTCCCCCTGGGATGGACAACCAAACGCCGCCCCCGATCAGGGCTCCCCACCAGGGCCGGTCTGGTACAGTCGGGTTTCGAACCGTGAAGCACCAGCCAATACGGGTGCGTTAGACCACTATGCTATCAGAGGCCCTCAAATACGTATTTGAAATACTTTTAGATTGCTGGTAAGCAGTCTGGTAATAAAGCAATCAAATGAAGAACAAAATTAAATATTGAAAATTGATTTATTGTTTTAAAATCTGTCAGTTGTCAATATTGTCAGTAATCTGCAGGGATTTTACTGGTGTTACAGTATTTTAAATAATTACTTGGCCCAGGTCTGATTCAAGATTCAGTCTCATGTTGAACCCCCACAGGTAGACGGGTAGGGCCTGGCAGTGTTTGCAGAGAGAAGCTGGAGAAGACCATCATTCTCTATACAAAAGTTGTAAGTACATTTTTATTTTATTTTTTTAAATAAAATAAAATGTTTTATCCAGTAAACTGCTGTGACCAGGAAGGTCAGAGTGCCTGAAAGTCCTTGAACTATTGTCACAGGTAATTGTGTGAACACAGGACTCTGACACTGGTCGGGGGGGGTGTACGTTTGAGAGGGTGTCGACCAATCAGAACAGGGACGGGAGATTTGCTTTTGTCTTTGGCTCCCGCCTGCCCAGTCCGGCCCACTTGAGAGACGCCTCCCCCCCTTTATGTCCCCCACCCCTCCCACAGCTGCTGGACTTCCTGGACTACCACCCCTTCCCCTTCATCCCTCTCATCCAACGGTCGCTGGAGTTCGCCGTGGGCTTCGTGTTCACCGAGGCGGGCGAGGGCGTGGCCTTCGAGCGCTTCATCGTGCAGTGCATGAACCTCATCAAGATGATCGTTAAGAACGACGCCTACAAGCCCGCCAAGAACGTGGAAGGTGTGCTCCCGTTTCCCGTCTCTAACCTTCAGTAACTTTAATAATGTTTAATACCTTTAATAATGTGCTGGTACTGTTACCATCCTCAGTATTGTTACTGTTATTATTTGATTGTTTTGTGAAAAATTTGTGTTTATTATATTTCACATAATGAACACATTATATATACTGTATATATACCTTGCATTTATTGATTGGGGGGATGTGGGGGACTATGGCAGTATTTTATTACAGCAAATTACATTTTTCTTTCTTTTACAATATTAAAGTTGACTTTGGTGTATGTACTTTCCCAAAACATCAGGTTCATTGAGCTCATGCAAACTTTTAAAGTTCTATTTCAGGACAAAGCGGAACATTATTTGTGTTGCAAAAAAACTAAATAAATAAAAAAAATCTAAATTGGGCAAGTGAAAATGTTGGAGCTGCAATATTGCACCGGTGCTCTAAAATTGCTGACATAATTGGCGGATAAGCAGAAAATATATATTGGATGCTGTCAGATTTGCTTTCACAGGTGACAGCACAATATTACCCCCTGTCTGTAATTTCATCAACCCACTTCAAATTTCTGGTCCCCTTTACTTGATTCGCTGTAAGATGTCAGCTGCAAAAAAACTGCTGCTGGGAAGTTGTC
The DNA here is from genome assembly GCA_029706075.1 of Aldrovandia affinis. Lineage (NCBI taxonomy): Eukaryota > Metazoa > Chordata > Actinopteri > Notacanthiformes > Halosauridae > Aldrovandia > Aldrovandia affinis. Next base: position 6,728,467 of record JAINUG010000014.1, on the reverse strand, counting down.
CAATATTGTTTTTGACTTGATTAATTAATTAAGAGTTTTATCCTGTCAGCAACCCTGTAGAGTTGCAATCCCAGGGGGGGGGGCGGGGGGGGTTCTGGGTAGTGACAGTGAGAATTGGGGCATTCAGCCCTGTGATGTTTTCCCCCCTTGACTTTCAGACAGCAAGCCCGAGAGCCTGGAGGCGCACAAGATAAAGACGGCTTTCTTCACGCACCCCACCCTCACCGAGATCGGCCGCCGCCTGGTGTCCCACTACTTCCTGCTGACACAGGAAGAGCTGTCCATGTGGGAGGAGGACCCTGAAAGTTTTGGTAAATTTTATTTCTTTATTTTCTGTTATGCTTTTATTCCCCATTTCTCTGCCTATTTTTAGTTGCCAATTATACCCTCTCTTTTTCATGTCAGTTATCCCTCGTACAATACACCCTTGTATGAGAGGTTGCTGCCGTAGTCCTGAGACTATTCAAATGTTTTTTTTATGATTATTTTTTACATTTTGTTTCAGATTTTTCCCTGTTTTTTTTCTCAGTTTTTCTGTGAGAATGTAATATTTATTATGGAGAAGAAACACAATGTCTGTTCTGAGAATGCACAGGTAGTGTAAATAGTTGTTTGATCGACTTGGTTAAATCAAGATCTTTCACTCCTAGGATGGTTCATGTAACTGGGCCTCTCTGTATGACTTCCCACGGCCAGCTGTGTATTAAACCCTGTTACTTAATGAATACAGAGATTATTTTACTTTGTCATATTTTGAATTTATCATCCCAATTAATTTGGGTGGCACCCAATCATGGGTCAAGGCCACTTCTTTTATTTATTTATTTATTTCACACACATTTGCCGCTCATCTCTACGAGGCAAGCTAATTCTCAGAAGTCAGCTTCCTTCGAGATGGAATTCGCCCATCCACGTTCTGGAGGCACCCGTACGTGCTTCTCAGCCAGCTCAGGCTGGCTCACCCTCCCCCCTCCCCCTGGGGTGGACAGCCAAACGCCGCCCCCGATTGGGACTCCCCACCAGGGCTGGTTTCAAAATATTCAGATGTATATTTACACACACACACACACACAACACACAGTAAATTGGAACATGACTCAAGTAATGAAGTGCAATATGTGAGATGATTGAAGTCTTGTTGGAACGCCCCGTTGCCATTGGAGACCACAGCTCTGTGGGGCACAGTGCCAGTAAAGGCATTTGGGGGAGGGGGAGGGGGAGACGGGAAAGGGATGATGCCCCCCTAAATACTGACGGATGACTCTGAGAGCAGGAACAGACAGTCCCATTATTATGACAGTTCCTACATTATGGTGAGAAATGTGACACTGATGGGGCCCCGTTAATGGTCCCGCTTTTCCAGAGCGGCGTTACTTGTGGTGCTTATGGTTCTGCCGTCCTGTAGCCCAAAGTGGCTTGCCCCCTGTCTCCGGGACGGGACAGGCCGGGGCAGGCGGGGCATGGTTTTTGGCTTGCTCCTCCATTCGCTCACAGGCCTGTGGATTGCTGTAGCCGTTGGGTGTGCTTCTCTTCATTTTTGGGGATGGAGGGGGGGTAGGCTAATTGAAAATGGCATATTTTAGTTTCTGTGATGAATAATGTTTAGTATCGACTATGGGTTGTGCTTTCCTCAGTCTACACTAAATCTGCAAAGTTATCAGGAAGATGGTACACAACTTAGCTCCAGCTATTCCAATCCAACACTTTACTAATGCAGAACTTTGATATATATATTTATATTTCTTTATTCATCCTTGAGGACATTTTAAGCTTTTTTAGCAGATGCTCTTATCCAGAGCGACTTACAAGATGTGCATTAATACATGGTATGATCAATCATTGTTCGCGCAACAGATCAGTGCAGTAATACAGCGGTAGACATCGTAAACTGAGGACACCCGAAAGTGAACGTGCCATATAACAGTACATACTTTCACATGACAACGATGTAAACCACATGCCATGGCCGTCTCAAGTCGCCAGATCTCAACCCTGCTGAACACTTATGGGAGATTCTGGAGCAGCGACTGAGTGTTTTCTACCACAACCAACAAAACACCAAATGATTGAATTTCTTGTGGAAGAATGGTGTTGCCTCCCTCCAGATACTTGTAAAATCTATGCCAAGGCGCAGTGAAGCTGTTCTGGCGGCTCGTAGTGGCCCAACGCCTCATAAAGACACTTTGTTGGTGTTTGCTTTAGTTTGGCAGTTACCTGTACCATGTTCTCAACACCTCCTTTACAAAGGGATTGTATTTCAGGATAGCTTAAGAGTCCCCAGACATGGAGGAGCCAGTCGGGGTACGGTTTGGGGTCTAACCAGGGGCCCTTCGCCCGCGGGCTTCCCCCCGCCCCGCCGGGGCACCGGCCTGGTGAGGTTTACAGCCCATTTCACTCCACGGCCCGCAGCAGCTGGGGTGCGCCGGTGGCGGTGTGGTGGATCAGCCGTGTGTAAACTCGTGACAGATGGCCCCTCTCACTGCCCGGGCATCGAGATGCATGGGCAACTGACAGTCTTTCAGTTTCCATAGCAGCCAATTTTATGATAGAAATGATTACTTTTTACAGCGGTTATTTTCCGTTTTTAAAGGAATTCAAACTAGTTTGTTTGCAGCTTGAGCTGTTAGTAGCACTAATGTTACATTTTACATTTACATTTTAAGCATTTCGCAGATGCTCTTATCCAGAGCGACTTGCAAAAAGTGAATTTATACATGGTAAGATTAATCATGGCTGGTGCAAGAGATCAGTGTAGTAACACTGCAATAGACATCACTGTTGGCAGTTGCTCACTGTACCTGTAACACAGGGAAAGGAAAGTTAGTGCTTTTTAAATTCTTTTTTTTAAAACTAATTTTATTACATTTTTAAACATGTAAACAGTAGTGATGGCAGTTAATTAATGTACAGATTCATTGGTAGTGGAGTCTAAAGAGGTGGGTTTTGAGTCTCTTGCGGAAGATTGTTCCACCACTGGGGGGTCAGGACAGAGGAGAGGCGAGACCGCGAGGAGCGGCTGCCGGCCGCGATGGCGTGACGTTGCATGGAAACAACGGGCGCTCTCGGCTGGAAGGTTCCATTATTCCTTGATTGATTAATGAATGAATTCATCATTTAATCGTGAAAGGAACCCTGTGGATTTGCAATTTAGATTTTTACCATTCGGCTGTGAATTAGTATCGACTCAATCAGGTCACCGGGTCTCTTCTCTTTTTTTACACTTTATTTATTTTTATATTAATATTAATATTATATTAATATTATATTTTGATTCATCTTCAAGTGGACCATTATCCATGTCCATGGCAGATATAAATGTGCTTGGAAACGGCGTGTAATTAAAATAAAAGAACCCTTTCCCCGCTCTCCCCTGCTGCAGCTATTGGGGGGAGGAGTGTCATCAACTTTATTATGATGAAGCCTGCAACTTATTCCTTATCAGATTACATTAAATTCAAGTTCATCATTACTTTTTGTGGAGGCCGTTGTACAAGAAAAAAAAGGAAGAGAAAGAATATATTATAAATGGGGTCTCTGTGGCTGAGAGACAGACAGACAAGACAGACACTGTAATTGCATTTTGAATACAGTTGAAGCTTTATATATATTTTTTCCCCTCGGGTAACCTTGCTTGGTTGCGTTGGGGGGGTTATCGTGGCAACAGAACCCCAGGTGTTTCCCAGCAGCGATAGATGCTCTTCCTGTAACGAGCGCCCTGGATGAAGCTGCATAAATTCAGTGTTATTGAATGAAAGGTTTCGGTGAACTCTGCTTTTAATAACTCTCTTTCTCTCTCTCCCTCTCCCTCACCCCCTCTCCCTCTCGTTCTTCTCTCTCTCTTTTTCGCTGTTTATAGCTGTGGAAGAAACGGGCGGTGACTCCTGGAAGTACAGTATCCGGGTGAGTGGTGTGTGTTTGGATCGTTCTCCAGCCAGGGAGTTCACTTCGTCTCGCACTGTCACATGCCCCCGCCACCCACACACACTCACATACACACACCCGAACACTCACACACACATACACACACACATATACACACACACACATATACACACACACTCACACACACACACACACTCTCAAACACACACACACACACACACACACACACACACACACACACACACCCACACACACACACACACTCACACCTCTCTCTCACACACACACCGACACACCCATACATACACACACACACACCCCCACACATACCCACACACAAACACATGCGCATGGAAGGACTGACTCTCATTGCAAAGGGTGAATGATGAATTTTGAATGAACATTTCAGATTCAGAAGTTCTCTGAGCGTTAAACTAGTTAGCTGGACGTGGTGTCTGTTTCACCCGGCTGCTGGTCATCTGCGTTTTCTCCAGTGGCGTGGAATAGTAACGACTTCACTAAACATTTCCGCACAGCAGTGCCCAAGGTCATTGGGTGTTTTTGCACCTGTTGTTTTTTCCCGTTTTGATCCGTTTCTCTTAATTGTTCTTCCGTTTCTTTCTCCCATCCTTCCTTTGTAATTTAAGCCCAGTCTTCTCAGGCCTATATGTCCTGGATATCCTCCAGCCTGGGAGATAAAACCTCTCACCAGCAAGCCCAGGGATTGGACGAGGAGGAGGGGGTAGGGGGAGGTGTCATTTCTGAGGAGCGCTTTATCTAGGATTCCTTGAGAATTCAGGACTGGAGTGAAATAAGCCGTAGCCTTAATACCGATAGCGATGCTAATGCTGAGAGAGATGATGAGTTTGCCTGTCAGCCTGTAGTTGGGGGGGGGGATTAAAAAAGAAATGTATATAATCATATAAATCCATGGCTTTACCATCTAATGTGTGTTTAGGGAGAAAAAATACATAAGAATATACATTTATTCATTTCTATATTTTATATCACCTTTAAAAAATGGTTTCACTGAATCTGTTCTGTGAGCGGTGGATTTAAGAAACCAGCGGCTGCCCGTAAACATTCTGCTTTCCCGTCAGCGTCACAGCAGTGCATTGTGGGAGGCTAAAAACAGTAAAGCAGGGCACACGGTACATGGTATACACGGCTCATCGGGAAAAAGTGCAAAGAAAGCAGCAGGTTAAAAAGAATATATACAATTATAAAATTAGTCGGGTATCTAAAATAAGTTATTCTACCGTTAATTGCCCCCGTGGCAGTGCTGGCATTCTCTGTGCTTTCCTGTCAGCGTGGCAGCAGTGCATTGTGGGTATGAGCCCCGTGGCAGTGCTGGACGGTTGCTCGTAGGTCTGGCGGCGTCACGCCTCAGAAGTCGGGCCGCGGCTCCAGGCTGGCCAGAGCAGCTCGGGCTTGGACGCGGGTTCGATTCCAGCCGCACGCCGCCGAGGCGCCCCTCGGGCCGCGGTCTGACTGCTTCCTGTCTGCTCAAACACGTCTGAGCTCAGGACCCGTGGGATAATCTCCTCCTCTCCCGTCTGCTCGCTCTCCTCACACCTCCTCCTATAAGCCCTCTCTCCTGGTCTGCCTTCCTTTCTTACCTGCTTTTTATTTTATTATTACATCTTTTTTGTCTGATTTTAACTGTTTTTTTGCTTTTTTTTGCTGAGCTTTCACATTCAGGTTAAAAGGAAAAAACTACAGTACTAGTACAGCTATTGATAATGGGGTCTGAATATGTGTTGGGGGTGTGTGTTTAGTGTGAGGGGCTTAGTTCCCCCAGTGACCTCTCTCCCTCTCCCTCTGTCTCTCCCTCTGTCCCTCTGTCTCTCCCTCTCTCCCTCTGTCTCTCCCTCTGTCTCTCCCTCTCTCCCTCTGTCTCTCCCTCTCCCCTCTCTCTCTCCCTCTCCCTCTCTCTCTCTCTCCCTCTCTCCCTCTCTCCCTCTCTCCCTCTCTCCCTCTCTCCCTCTCTCTCTCTCTCTCTCTCTCTCTCTCTCTCTCTCTCTCTCTCTCTCTCTCTCTCTTCTCTCTCTCTCTCTCTCTCTTTCTCTCCTCTCTAGCCATGCACAGAAGTCTTGTTCCTGGATATTTTCCACAACTACAGTCAGACACTGACCCCTGTCCTCCTGGAGATGGTGCAGAAGCTACAAGGTACAGAGTGTCGAAATACCACACACCTCACTATCACAATCAATTTACCTCACCGTGTGCTACAGCGTCGATACCACACACCTTACTATCACACCATACACGTTCAGCTCTACAGTGTGAAAGGGCTATAATGAGCCAGACTGGTTCAGCTCTACAGTGGGAAAGGGCTATAATGAGCCAGACTGGTTCAGCTCTACAGTGGGAAAGGGCTATAATGAGCCAGACTGGTTCAGCTCTACAGTGGGAAAATATTAAAGACTGAGATTGGTTAGCCACCTATAGATTCCAATGGACCTGACGAAGCACCATGGTGATCTAAATAAATTGTGAGATAACAGAACTACACTCACTACAGAGTAAAAAGATGATGACAATGATTTTATCCTGAATTATTCACACCTGTTAATCTTGAGCTATATGTTTCAGATTTAATACGGAGTATGAATAACCAGATATGTTTTACATAAAAATAATTCATAATAAGTTTCTTTGCAGTCATGGTAACTCCAGCACTCCATCTCCAAACCTTTTTCAGTAAATTGTTTGTACACACGTAAAGTCATGTCATCCTTTTCCATTGAATTTTGCACACTTGGTTGGTCTTATATTGAGCTGAATGTAAGCTGTACTGGCTCACACAGCTGTGAACGTTATGGTGAAACGGAAGACAGAAAAGGATCAGAGTTGTGAATTGGGAACAGGAGGGCGTTATTGGGTTAGGCCTGTGACCCTCCTCAACGTACAATTTTTTGATAATTACATAAGGGGTGGCGGCGCGGTGGGGGCAGAGGCCCGGGGGTGTTCTGTCCTGCCCCGCCCCGCCCCACCCCTGGGTGGCCGGCAGACACGCCCTGATGTTGCGTTTCTGTCCTGCAGGACCGACGAACGTCGAGGAGCCGATGACTCTGCTGATCAAGGATGCAGGTACGAGCAAAATATTACCGCTTCTCACTCTCTCTGTCTCTCTCCTTCTCTCCCTCTCTCTCTTTAAGAACCCCACACACTCTTCCCTTCTCTCACACTCTCTCTCTCTCTCTGTCTTAAGAATGCCACACATTCTTCTCTCCACTCTCTCTCTCAATTCAATTTCATTTTTCAATTCAATTCAATTCCAAAGCTATTTGTGTCAGTGGGCCTGTAGGTTGGAGCGCACATTGGGCGATATGGCCCGTATGTATGAATTTAATGCATACAAATCATGCGGAAAACCATGAACCGTGGAAATTGAGCATCTCGTGGTGTAAGGTGGTGCTGTAGGATAACGCAAGCCGGAGAGAAGAAACAATCTATCCGTTCTGCACTGAGCCCTGGGGTGTGTCTGAAAATATTACCGCTCCCTTTTTCCTCTCTGTCAGGACTTTAGGTCCCCTTATCTTTGCTTCTATAAGTTTCCTTTATAGGGGAAAGTAGTTTAACATTGAAACATGTTTTAGCCAAAGCTAGTTTCTGACACTTTTGTCCGTTGATGAGCCCCTGTGATGAGGGAGTTTTTTGAGAGTTCTAGGTCTATTAGCATTAGCAGCCCTTCATGATGTCATCAATTAGAGTCAACTAGAATGTTACGGCATTTTCTAGAATAAACATCACACCGTGACAGTACACCTCAAAGGGATTAAGAGAAAAGAGAGAGAAAGTAGAAAAAGCAGATGTCATTTAAAAGAGGTGAGTGGGTGAGTAAGTACAGACTGTGTGAACACAGAGCTGAACTTCATAACCAAATGTGGAAAATATAAAGAAATTAGAAAAATATTATTATTGTTATCATTCTGTTGTTTGCCCTTGTTGTTTAATGTCTGTTCGTTTTATTTTTTGTTCTCCACCAAGCTTTGGCAATACAATTGTACCTTTTGTCATGCCAGTAAAGCATATTGAATTGAATTGAATTGAATTGAGTAAACACAAACTGCAGCACCGATCTCCCAGATGCCTGGCCATATCAGTGCTTTCACAGAGTTTTCTGGTTGTGTGGGTGACCTGGACAACGTGAGAATTGCTATTTTCTTGTGTGAGATTCATCCTGTGACATCTTCCCTGATCATTTTCTCCTTGGGGTGAAAGATGCAGTCAAAGATCAGTTCCTTTTTCTTTTTTAATGGTGTTGGTCTATTGTTTCTCTCACCCTGTCCCTCACGACATGTCCTGACCTCTGCTGTGAGTCACAGGGACCTTCAGTGCCTTCCCTGTCTACGGAAATCTCATTTACGCCCTCTCTTTCTCTCCCCCTCTCCCTCTTCCCCTCCCCCCAGTGTACAATGCAGTCGGCCTAGCGGCCTATGAACTGTTTGACAACGTGGACTTTGATCTGTGGTTCAAGAACCAGCTCCTGGGAGAACTACAAGTCAGCCATCACAGGTACTGTGACCACACCCCCTCACTCCCCCCAAACTCACTCAGTGAGATGGTGGGGCTGAATTTTGCTCCAGACATTCGCCTATGGCTTAATTGGGCCCGGTTGGTAATTAAGTCGTTAGTCTGGCATCGTCAAAGGATAGAAGTTTGCGACTATAAGAAGAATAACATAAAGCAAGTCTTCATTAGCAGAAAGATGAAAGGATTTTTCCGCTTAGAAACACTGTTAGATTGTTTTTCTTGTTTTCCTGTTCCTTGATAATGGTTTTTCACAGGTGTGCTGTACCTGGGGGTCACATGCTGCTCACACAACCACGATGCGTTTGATTGTCACGCCTCTTGGTGTGAACTCAGTCCAGCCACTGCTACTGCTTGCCTGTGTTTCATAGAGTAGATCCGTACTTGGTAGACTTCAGTGTCCATAATCAGACACGTATTGCACACGCACACATACACGCACGCATACGCACACACACACACACACACACACACGCACACACTCACACAGCAGATAAAAGCTTGGGTCCAGGAGAAGGTCAGACCCGCAGCCCTTGTGAGTGAGAGGGCCCCACGCCCACGTCTCGCCAGCTCACCCGCGAGCTCGCTGTGCACAGGAGGGAGAGCCAGACACAAATAGAAAGGGAAGAACCGGCATGACGACAGCGGTTACGCTAACACGCTAACATTGACGCAGGCTCTCTTGATGTGCGGGGCTTTGATTCATGAGTCAGTGTTCCCGCTGCCGAAAAGGAGGGCCGTCTTCCTGGGCTGCTCTCGGAGAGCTCCAGCGGTCGCTCCGGTTCCCCCTCAGGGCCGGGATTAAACATGCAGCGGCTCGATTCATTAGCCCGGGATAAAGACGGCGGGCGGTCTATTACACTGATCACACAGGGCTCATTTTACTAAGGACTTCAGGCTGTCTAACATTAATCCTCTTGATTGCAGCTGCTTAATTTGTTAATATTTTTTTTTACATTTCAACAAAATGTGGGTATTTGTTTATTTGTTCAATTTAAATGCAGTTTTCCTGGGCTAATGGCTTCAAAGTGGATGTCGGCGCAGGGCATCGGTCTGAAATGTTGTGTAAGGTGATCCAAAACTGTGCCGCTCTCCCGAGATGAGCAGAAAAGTCCACGTGGAAAATTTTGGGGACGGAGCACAGTGATGTCAAAAAAAGAGTAGGCTCTCTGGTGGGCTGAGTGAGCAGAATCTAGGACAGAGTTTCGGGAAGAGGAGATGGTCTTAGGCCCTTACCCCCCCCATACACACATCCCCCTTCCTGCCATAGCTGTTCCCCTCGAGGGCTGCAGTGTCTGCAGGTATCTGCTCCAACTCACTACGCCACTCGAGTTCACTAATTAGCTCACCTTCTGGACCAAGGAGATAAACTAATGAGTGAAGTCAGGTGGCGTAGTGTGTGGCTGGAGCAAATACCTGCAGACACTGTGGCCCTCAAGGCCCGGAGTTGAATAGCCTTGAAACAGACAGAGGGTTTTTCTTAAATGTTTTAATTTCCAGTTTTGGGGAGGATGAGTCTGTACTCAAATGGGTTTGACATTGGGGATGAGTGGTTCTGTGTTGCTCAGTAGGTAGAGCATGGTTCTGTGTGGCTCAGTAGGTAGAGCATGGTTCTGTGTGGCTCTGTAGGTAGAGCGTGGTTCTGTGTGGCTCAGTAGGCAGAGTGTGGTTCTGTGTGGCTCAGTAGGTAGAGCATGGTTCTGTGTGACTCAGTAGGTAGAGCATGGTGTTGACAATGCTTAGGTTGTGGGTTCAACTCTCACTGAGACCACATACTGACAAATGTATGCATTCACTACTGTAAGTCCACTTTGGATAAAAGCGTCTGCTAAATGGCATATATATGAGTCTCTATACTCAAGTGGCCCTCAAGGTCAACCCGGAGATATCGTCTCTCAGAGGCAAAGAACAGACGCACTTTTAAAAGATTTTTAAACACAAACCGATGTGTGCCATGCATCAAATACCCTTTTTACACACACATGTTGAGATGTGGTTGACGGTGCTGTGAGCTCATTAATCAGAAGAGTGTTTATGGACTGATTCATGCCTGTGCAGGTTTTCTAAGCCCGCAGCCGTTGCTTACACTCCTCCGTCAGACAGAGGAGGACGGGCTTATTTTGGGACAGATCTGCATGTCTCTGGCCGTGAGTCCCGTTCGGGGGCGGCGATTGGCTGTCCGCCACAGAGGGAGGGGGGAGGGAAGCTGGCATGAGCTCACTGCATGCAAAGTGGCTCTGTGTGTATCGGATCTACGGTCGACGGCTTGACAAGTTCCATCTCGTAGGAGGCGGTTTGGCGTCTTTGTCACTGCCGGTCCCATTGGGAAAAAATTCTAAAAATGTTCAATTCATTTAAAAAGAAAAGAAAAGAGTATTGTAGTATTGTAGAAGAGATGTAGAATTGGCATTTTTAACATGTATATATTTTTTTGAAGAAAGCTGTGCTTTCAATTGTGCTATAGAATAAACGCCTGCAGGGTATTATTTTACGATGGCCGCACTGTTCTCACTGAAATAAATAGAACACCATAAACCGTTCAAAGCTCATTTTGCTCGTCCAGGGTGGATGGGTTTTCTCATAAGCATTTTGGCTGCCGTGCCCTCCTGGTGAACGATGGGCAGATGACATTTCTCTGGGTGAAAGAGGGACTCGATCGTCCTCACATTTCTCTGGCATTTCTAAAGCACTTCCCCCATCTGTCACTCTGCAAATGACTTCTCCTCCCCGCCCTGCCCTGCGTTTCAGCACCTGCCGTTTGTCTCTGGCAGTCTAGACAGATTCTCAAATGAAAGACACTCCAAAGGAAAAAGCATGCAGACACACACACACACACAGACACACACACACACGCACACACACACACACACACACACACACACACACACACACACACACACACACACAAAACAGAGACACACACACACAAACAGAGACACACACACACAAACAGAGACAGAGATGCACACACACACGTGCACACAGACAGAGATGCACACACACACACACACACACACACACACACACACACACACACACACACACACACACACACACACACAACAGTATGTTAGAGTACTTTTTTTCTTGTCCTTTTTGCCCTTGCTCATTTGAAAGCTCATTTTCCCATCCCCGTTTGAAATGACCTTGAAAAGTGAAATTAGAAATAAAGGTGAAGCCTCAATCACCAATGTGCCAAATGAATTCTGATCTACTGCAATAGTGTGGCTTGAACCCAGAACCAGGGACAGACTTTAATATTTCTCTCCTCGGTGTGTGTGTGTGGCACAGAGAACGTCGCGTGTAGTTACACCACCACAGCGTTACGTGAGGCTGTTGGGACGGCCCCGGCCCCTGGCCCCATTACCCCAATTATGTCATCTGAGGCAGCAGCAACGCGCCGTCACCATAACGGGGAAATCAAACGGCGAGTTAACGAGCGGCTGGGTTTAACACCGCCGTAGTTAGCGGCAAACTGTGATCGAAGAGCGCAGGAGCGGCTGCTAACGAGCTGCACATTTACTGGACTAATTAGATGTGATCTACGCCAGCGGTACGACAGCGCTCAAATATAGTGAAACGGAACGTGTGTCCTCTAGAGACAGCACAGAGGAGCGTGGTGAAACCCGCCTCAGCTGACTAGCGGCCACGTTTGAGTACATAATATAACACAACATATGCCATTTAGCAGATGCTTTTATCCAAAGCGACTTTGCAGTAGTGAATGCATGCATTGTTCAGTACATGTGGCCCCAATGGGAATCAAAGCCACAACCTGAGCATTGTCAGTGCCGTGCTCTACTTCCTGAGCCACACAGAACCACAGAGTACAGAGGTGCACGTCGGCAAATGACCCTTTTGTGTTTTTGCCATTTACATTTGCAGGGTCTTGCAGGATCAGGCCAATCCTGCAGCAGGAGCAGACTTTCATTTTATGATAATTTTTTTATATATATATAGAGGGAACGCACGCTCTATATTGATTCAACTCCCCCCTCCAGCCACCACTCCCCCCCCCACCACGAGCCCGCCGCCTGCAACTCTGGGACCAGCAGTGAAAAAGGAGCTTCCTGTGCTCATGCTGGCTTCCCTTCCTCCTGGGGCCGACAGCCAATTACTGTACTGCCCCGAAATCAGACACCTGTCCCAGGCTGCACTTAGAACAAGTGCCTTCACCTGTTGCCCCACCCAGGGGCCCTAGGACCCGAATTTGACATCACTCGCTTGTTGCTTTGTCGGCGTGGTTTATGACAGGGTCCCTCTGAAGGAATCCTCTTGAATTGAAGGAAGGAAGGGTTTCTGTGTCTCGGGGCCGTTTATGTAAACCCGCCCGGGCGCCGCGGAGGAGGAAGGCTTTGAGTTTGCCGCGTGCCTTTCGCCGTTCTCCCACGTCACCTGTCCTGGTGCATCCTGGGAGCGCCGCGCCTCATTAACCTGGCGCCTTCGGTCCATAACAATTTAACACCGCGAGAGACAGGATGTCCTGCCCGGGGATGCTGAGCCAGAACAAATAAGCAAAACTCCTTTAATAACCCCCCCCCCCCACCGCCACACATACTCTGGGCCATCTGGCAGAGGCTGCAGAAAAGGATCATGGGACAGGGGCTAACTGACGGAAGCAGCGGGGCGGTTTTGGGAGAGCCGTGCGCGTCAATCTGCCGGAAGTCTTTTGCTCACCTGCTGAGTCCTTGATCACCTTTTTGGGGGGGGTGGGGGGTGGCACCAGGTGTGGTCGTTAGCAGGTCGTTAGCACCAGGTGTGAGAGAACATTTTGTTTCCCCCAAGTTTAAAAAAGCAGTACTTAAAGAACGTTGGAACAGCTGCCCGTGTAGTTGTCAGGTGGCGAAGCCTTTCAGCCAAAACGAACGTATGCAGCCTAATATTCCTGTGTCTCTGTCCGTCTACTGTCCCGCGTCCCTACACCCAGAGTCCATACTATAAGAGCAGCGGTAATGATAATAATAATGATTAAAATAACAATAATTATGGTCATGATGAGGATGACGATGGGGATTATGAAAAGGATGTAGATGATACTGATAATTATTATAATACTAATTGTAATAACAGTAATGATGGTGATGATTATGTTAAAGACGTTGAAGATGGTGATGATGGCGATGATAATAATTGTTGTTGATGGTGATGATGAAAATTGGTGATGATGATGATGATGGTGGTAATGATGTTAATAATGATGATGATGATGATGATGATGATGATGAAGACGCCCATGTCCCTCTGTCTGTCTGCAGTTACAAGCTGATCCGGCGGAGGGTGATCTGGCTCATAGGCCAGTGGATCTCTGTGAAGTTTAAATCGGACCTGCGGCCGCTGCTGTACGAGGCCATACTAGGTCTGATGCAGGACCCCGACCTGGTGGTGAGTCATCAGAACCCCACGGGATTTAACACACTCATCACTTACACATACACACACACACACACACTCATCATTACACACTCACACATCACTAACACATACACACACACACACACACACACACACACACACACACACACACACTCATTACACACTCACACATCACTACACACACACACACACACTCATCACTTACACATACATACACACATATACACACACACACACACATCATCACTTACACACACACACACACACACACACACACACTCACACACACATCACTCACACACACACACACACACACACACACACACACACACACACACACACACACACACACACTCATTACACACTCACACATCACTAACACATACACACACACACTCATCACTTACACATACATACACACATATACACACACACACACACTCATCACTTACACACACACACACACACACACACACACATCACACACTCATCACTTACACACACACACACACTCATCACTTACACACACACACACACACACACACACACACACACACATCATTACACACACACACATCACTAACACACACACACTCATCATTACACACACACACACACACACACACTCATCACTTACACACACACACACACACACACACACACACTCAAAAACTTTCTCCGTGAAACGCTGGATTTGAAAACACCGTTTTGGTCTTTCACATCCACAAAGTGACAAAGCATTTAAATTCTTTCTGATATTATTACTAAGTGTAACAATTCCAGCTGTGAAAGCACTCAGCATTTGGGCCTTTGTCAAGACACAGGAACAGGAGAAAAAATGCACCTTTAAATTGAAGATTGGGGTCGTTGTGTTGACGTGATTTCATTATCTTCATGGGGGAAGTGCACCTCTTGTCTAAAAGCCTGGAGAAATTGAGAAATGTTGACACATTGAAATGAGGACCTCTTCTCCGGTCAGACTCAATCTGAAGATTATTTAGGAGCCGCAGTATTGTGTGAGCTGCACGCTTTTTAAACATGCTTTCGAAGCTTTTCTTGCCGTGTGAGTGTGTGTGTGAGTGTGAGTTCACGGGAGTTGTTTCTGCCCCTGGGGGTGTTTATGAAAGCCTTTATTGGCGCTGGGTGAGAGATGCAGAGAGATTTGTATCGGCGTCAAACAGCCCCGTGCCCCGGACGCTGGCGTATTGATTGGTTGCAAGCGCTTTTTCCGGTCGTGTGCAGTTTCGGAAGGCGCGGCAGTAAAACGCTTTGTTTTATTTGGATTTGCGCTGGTAATTGGCTTTGGGGTGGGACTGATTAGTCCCGCTCTGCGTCGGAGTGATTGATGGAGGCTCATCGATTCCCTAAAGCTCCGCCCGATCCCGCTCGATTAGCGGCGCCCCCCTGGCAGCTTCAGCCCGCCCTCCGTTTGAGCGCCCACAAAGCCGCGGGTTCGACCCCTCGATTGAGCAGCGCTTTCATCGTGCGCGGACTTTACCGAGCGCTCTTTATAAGCTCAGCAGGCGGTTCAATCGCTCGCGTCTCACGGGAATTGTTCTCTGTGCATCTGGATGTTTTTGCTAAAGATGCTGTGCTGAAGTGCCTTGCTCTTCTTACCTGGCTGCTCCCTGCCTGGCCACCTGTGGGCTGTGAAGAGTGCAGATCCTGAACCAGCAGAGCAGGCCGTCACTCAAGACCGAAGAGATGCTTTTTCTGTTCGTTTGTCAAGTTATCTTTGAGCACTCTACCTCATGGCTATGTTTTGTTTTGCAGCCGGCTTCTTCTAGCGGTGTGTGTGGCAGTGTGGTGTAATGGTTAGGGAGCTGGGCTTGTAACTCAGAGGCCGCTGGTTCAATCCCCAGGTGGGGCACTGCTGTTGTACCCTTGAGCAAGGTACTTAACCTGAATTGCTTCAGTAAAATATCCAGCTGTATAAATGGATTGTATGTAAAGAAATGTAAACTGTGTAAGTCGCTCTGGATAAGAGCGTCTGCTAAATGCCTCAAATGTAAATGTAAATGTGTGCGTGCGGTGTGTGTGTGCGTGTGTGCATGCGTGCGTGCGTGCGTGCATGTAGCAATTCTGATCAGTTTTTTATGTGAATTAGCCGCCTCTCTCTCTCTCTCTCTCTCTCTGCGATGACAGGGATTGTGGCCCAGCCCTCATTACCATTGTATAAAAAAACAGGACCGCAGTGCCAGAGTTCAGACTCGTTACAGAAAGCAGATTATGTGGCAGACTAGAGGAGGATACGCGGTACTGCCCCATTCAGCTTCACAGCTCA
The DNA here is from genome assembly GCA_029706075.1 of Aldrovandia affinis. Classification (NCBI taxonomy): domain Eukaryota; kingdom Metazoa; phylum Chordata; class Actinopteri; order Notacanthiformes; family Halosauridae; genus Aldrovandia; species Aldrovandia affinis. The sequence goes on along the minus strand of JAINUG010000014.1, from coordinate 6,712,392 downwards.
AATGCTACCAGACGACACTGGCCTCATGAAGACGTTAACGACATCTGATGTCTGCTAAATGCTTAAAATGTTAAATGCGACATCAAAGCTTAGCGAGTTCTCCAGAAAGACGGACGTATGATGCGCCATGGTGCAAAATCTCTTCGGAACAATTTCAGAAATCACAAAAAAAAAATCATTTCGTGGTGAAATGCGTCCGTCTTTCTGGCAAACTTGCTACCTTTGATGTCATTCAGCCTCCAGTCAGGCAGGCAGTGTCTTTGTGTGCTGAGGTTGCTAACAAATGCACTAACTCCCCTTCTCTCTTCCAGTGAGACAGCAGGACTCTTTCCTTCCTCCTCTGTAACACTGAACTGAGAGCAGGCTGTAAAAACGGGGGAATCGTACTTTCTTCTTCTGTATTAACTTTCTTCTTCCTCGCCATTTTTTCCAACGGTTTCCAACTTTTTCTATCTGTCACTTTCCCCCAAAAGAAGAAAAAAAGGCTCATTATATGTGTATCTGCTGGAAACTCTGCGGTGTTCTCAAAGTTCTAAAATTCTTTACTTTTTTTTTGTTTGAACCAATAAAAAGGCTTTGCTCCCCAGTCTGAAATGCTGTGACTGGTGAGGGCCGTTTTTTAATTATTATTATTTGTTTCAGATGTTTCTCCCAATTTAGTGGCCAATTATACCCTCTATTTATTTCGATTTGCCCTCCCCACACAAACTCGCCGCCCATCTTCTCGAGGCAAGCTAATTCTCAGAGGGCAACTCTCCACTTCCCTCGAGACAGAATTCAACGTTCTGGAGACACCCTTAAGGGCTTCTCAGCTAGTTCGTGCCGGCTCCCCCTCCCTCCTCCCCCTGGGATGGAAAGCCAAACGCCACCCCTGACCGGGGCTCCCCACTAGGGCTTCAGAGGCTTTTTAATTCTAAACTGGTTTTAGGAGAATGTGACGACCGGACGGCCACCGTACGACAGGGTGCTACTTTTCAACGGACGAATTGGTGAATAAAAAAAAGGGGAAAATGGTGCCTGCTCCACAGGGTCGCCCAGATGTTTGTGTGGGCGAATGGGGAAGTATATCAGATGCGCTGCAAGGCTCTTTTCCATACCGTACCATACAAAAACTTGTAAAAAAAAGTTTATGAAGAAAAAAGGAAAACTTTTGTAAAAAGATTGAGATATTTAAATAATTCCATATTTACAGTGGGGTCCAAAAGTCTGAGTTTACTACCACTTGTTTACATCGGTCATCGAAAAGTAACACAAAAGTTTTACTCATGTGGTATTTGTTATTCAAGAATGTCATAAAACACTGATACAAATTAAAAAAAATGTTTGTTTGAGAAAGGATGGTATGAAATTGAAATATCTATAAACACTTTTTTTGCAATATTGCCTTTCATTTCGCCGTTGTGACACCTTTTTTTCTTGTAACAATTAATACATGGATATTGAATACACCGTAAGTTAATTTTGGGTCCTCTATTGACGTGTTCTTGGTTGCTGCTGCAGGTGCTTTAATCTTGAAAAAGGACACTTCCTTTGCAAAAGTTTTTGCATCTGTTTGTAATTATGTCAGTAGAGCTTAGTGAAGTAGTTGGAGGTCAAATTGTTCTCCAGAGTAAAAATTTAGTTTTTGATAAATTATGAAAACAAACAGATCTTGGCAGTGGACTCGGACTTTTGGACCCCACTGTACGTTTAACCATTATAATTATAGCACAAACAAATGAGGTGGCACAAAGGCGGGCCGGCAGGCTGCCCCGAGGCGGCGCGATCTCTCTTCTCAGGTCTCCTCGTTAATCACGCCTCCCCAAATGCAGGAACGACACCTTGGACACCGGCGTCCGCTCGGCACGACGGAAACGCTTCTGTTATCGGCAAGGTTTGCACATGTAGGGAGGAGACTCAATCAGTGGGGGTGGGGGCTTGTTTGTTTTTTCAAAATTGGTCCGTCTCTCCCTCTCAGGGCCTGGCACCGCGAGGTGGGGGGGGAGGTTCCCCAGATTCACACAAAGGCCCCCGCGTTGCGTTTACACAGCATGCAGACGGCAGGGCCAATTGTAATGCAATTCCTCACCCTGATGAATATTTCAGTGTGCCCGTAATGACATGCAGACAGAGACGTAGCGGTCGGCAAACGTATTAAACCTGCATCAGTGTGCCTCTCTCTCTCTCTCTCTCTCTCTCTCTCTCTCTCTCTCTCTCTCTCTCTCTCTCTCTCTCTCTCTCTCTCTCCTCTCCTCTCTCTCCTCTCCTCTCTCCTCTCTCTCTCTCTCTCTCTCTCTCTCTCTCTCTCCTCTCTCTCTCTCTCTCTCTCTCTCTCTCTTCCTCTCTCTTCTCTCTCTTCTCTCTTTACCTTCCTGCGCTCCGCGTTTATCATCCGGCAGACGAAGCAGGACTGAAATGAGAACGTGCGATGATTATTCTGTTTGTTGTTCGCCGTTCTAGATGATTAAATTGTACAATTGTACAAACAATTTTTGTTTTCCTTAAAAGCCTTTGCCGTTTAAAAAAAAAAAAAATGTACAAAAAAACTTACAAACCCTGACAGCGTTGTTTAGTGCTATAATTAAAGGCATACAACAATCCGTTATGAAACATTTCTCCTGTAACGTAAAACCCGCGATACACCCGTTTATCAAATTCAAAGATATGAAACTGCAGAACACTCCATATTTCATGTGCAGTTTTAGTTCACCCGCTATAATGACATGCGTGACCATTTCATTTCATCTTTTTAAACATGTATCATAATATACAATATAATATAATATACCACAGATTTTTGCGCTTAGAATATTTAAGTACAATGTAATATGAATAGAATGTATTTGATATTGAAATGAATTCTTAGAGTGATGACAGTGAGTCAGTGTTTTCTGATAAACTGTTTTGTCTTTGCTGAGAATAAATACTTCCCTGCCACTTTGTGCACAGAGGGAGCCCCTGTCAGTGTCACACTCCAACGAAATGAGCCTCCTCATTAAACAGCACTTTTTGAAGACCGCATGGTAAGCTGTCTGAAACACACTGCCGTGTGTGTGTGTGTGAGAGTGTGTGTGTGACATTGAGAAATGTTGACACGTTGAAGTGAGGACCTCTTCTCCAGTCACTCTCAATCTGAAGATTATTTAGGAGCCGCAGTATTGTGTGAGCTGCACGCTTTTTAAACACGCTTTGCAAGCCTTTCTTCTCTTGTGAGTGAGTGAGTGAGTCGTGAGTGTGTGTGTGAGTGAGTGTGCCCTGCCCTGCTTCTGTGGGCTTAAATACATCAGCCCGTCACATTTGATCAGGCTCAGTCGAGTTTAAATCACAATCACATCGTGACAGAATTCTTCAAAGCGGTGTAGTGTTTTCCTTTGGGAACGTACATCAGTAGAAACCATTCATTCATTCATTCATTCATTCATTAGCACTGTACCACAGTGTTGTCTATATGGGGAAATACTGGTAAATGATTCACTGAGTGCTTCTTTGCAAGGCAGGTCAAGTTACAACAAAGAAAACAGTGGGCCAGCAAACGAATGATCACATGAACACATTTATTGCATGGAAATACTGCACAGCTCAAATAAGCACTAACCATGATTAACTTTACCATGTATAAATGCACTTTTTGTAAGTGGCTCTGGATAAGAGCATATGCTAAATGCCTAAAATGTAAAAATGTAAGTACTGCTTTAAATGGAAGCGAAAGACACATATTAACATGTATTAACGCTGACATGTTACGGCAATTTAAGGAAAAGCTTAAACCATGTCCTTTTCATTTATTCATTTATCGGAATTATTATTTTTTTTTGCCCTTGCATGTCAAATGTCATGTTACCGCGGCGACTTAAGCAGCAGCCACCCAAAAGTTTAAATATACTTAACTTTAAATACACGTGCGCAAAATGGCTGCCCCGCATATCCTGCGATCGTTGGGAGTGTCCTTTGTGCACGTCCTCAAGAAATTAACGATACGTGTACACAATGTGCAATACCGACATAAATCGTGGGGGGCAATATACCGCGTGTGATGTCTGCGACTAACTGAAGAGATGGAAACAGGAAGAAAGCAAAGAAGAAGAAGAAAACGAAATGGTGGAAATGGCTCTGACCTGCCCCCTAGTGGATATAGCTTTTAAACATCCAGACAAAAAGTACGCAGTGGAGTATGTGAACAATGCCACCCGTGTGGTGTATGCATGATTAAGTGAAGTATATTTAAGCCGTTAAGCTGCAGCCACCCAAAATATGAGGAGGGAGGAACATCCCAGAGCCACAGCCCGAGCAGGTCAAAGGGCCAAAGGCCGTTTGGAGTGGGCATGCCCCCGACTGGGTCTGGGTATGAGTTCAGACCTGCACTTCTCCCCGCAGAAACTGAACGCCAGTGGAAATGCCATGGTTGCCGGGTGTGTGTGTGTGTGTGTGTGTATGGCCCGTCCGCCTCCGTGACCACCAGCGTTCGCTCCCTACTCCTGCTCTCTTTCCGCTCCGTGTGCGGCGGTGGCGGTGGCGGTGGCGGTATTTACCCAAGGGGAAAATTAAAGATCTGGTGAGGTGCACTCACCTGCCTGTCCCCTCCGCGTCACCATCGGTTACGCTTCCCCAAAGCAGGAAATCATGTTTTCGGGGGAAGGGGGACGACGGCGACGACGATGACTCTCATCCAGCGCAGGGATAGGGGACTCTCATAAGTGCTGTTCGCTCAGGTATCTCCCAGAATGCACTGGTGGGGGCAGTAAATTGGTGGGTTCAGTGGTGTGCACTGTGGTGTCAACCAACAAAGAATCGCAGCAGAGGGTAATTAATCTTGTGTTTTTAAATCTTAATTTCATAATTTTGGCAGTTGGCGAGTGCGCTCGTTCATGTACATACAGCGTCTCTGATTGCTTGGACCAATCAGAGGACACTTTAACGACCTCATTCTCATCCTCATCGCCACCAGCAGAGATTAATCCTCCAATTAAAACTCTGATCCTGAGGGGTCCTGATCAGAGGCATGAGATGGAACAGGTTCATGGCTTAACTTTCCTTAATTTAATTTATTTATTTTTTGGTTAATTCCCTCGCTCCTATTTCCTCTTTTTATGTTTTTTTTGGTCAGATTTCTGCACAACTTTATTGCCTTTTCTTCCATATTAATATGCGTTTTCGGGCCAATCAGGGGGAGATGATATTCCAGTGTGAGGTTTTTATTGTATATTTGGGCTGGGGGTGGGCGGGGGAAGTCACCGCGCTGGATCTAATGAGGTCATTCGCAGAAGACGACACACCAGGCGCCAATTTGTGCCTCTTAGTGGAGTCCGCCATGCGTGGGGTGCCTGTGTTTGTTGCCCGTTAGCCGTCTGGCACCGCCGATGGGTCATCAAACCGGCAGATCTTCAGCTGTAACCGCAGAGTGTCTCACACCTGGTCGACCCCGATGACGGCCACATGAATTTGGCCAAATTACCGTGGGCGATGGCGGTTAGAGACTGAAGGTGATGAGTGTTATCGCTGGGTCACCTGTGTAAAGGTGGTCGCCTGTCTGCCGGTTGATGTTTTCGTTTGATTCCAGGAAAGGAGAGACAGCTTGACTGTTACAGGTATAATCTTCAGATCTGCAAGTTCCATTGCGTAGCGTCAATGTCAACAGGGGATTGTAACTGGGGCTTGAAGGTTTTAAAACATAACTAGGGCCCTATGAAATGAAATCCATTTTATTATTCTCATTTTTGAGTTACGCTTTCTAGGCTTTAAAAATCCTGATTTTAGTGTTCTCTGTAAAATTGTGTCCTGATTTTCATTTTTGCAGTAAAAAAAAATTAAGTATTGGAAATATGATGTCTCTTTGATGTGTTGGTGAAATGGCGTGATGTTCCGAATTTGCTGGTTGGTGGCAGTAAAATCCCTCCAAATTCACATGTAGCATGATGCACTGTAGGAAAAGTAGCAAAATATAAATGGTAGGAAAAAAATTACACTGCTTCGGTCCAATGGCGTTCTGCTCCGTTCGTTCAGTGGCCAATCAGAGCAGCCCGTGACTCATGGCCCCGCCCAAGAGTTGTGTGTGCTGTGGGGTTCTCCGGTGAACACATCGGTGCGGACGTGCCGTTAGCGGGAGACGCTCTTTGTGCCAACGTGCTGTTTTTGTTCTTCCTCCCCAGGTTCGGATTGAGACGGCCACAACGCTGAAGCTCAATATCCTTTTCCTCCAGGGACAGGGCGGGGCTGGGCTCGCGGTTGACCGGATATAGCGCCCTTCATCACATGACCTCGGTGTGCTTTTCAATGAAGGGGGAACCTTTGTCCGAAAAATATTTAACATTTACAGGTGTTTGTTTAGCAAACAATGGTATCCAGAGTTATTTGTAGCATAGTGTGCGCAATAGGGTCAGATGAACATCAGTGTAAAAATGACAAAATTTCAACATCATTGTCATTGTAATAATACTAAAAATGGCTATATAATAAACATATTGTGCCATATTAAAGGGGAAATATGTGTTGTAAAAGAGGTGTATTATTATGAATTATACATTATGTAGAATTATGTAGAACACCAGCGATAAAGAAGTGGCTGAAGATCAGAGAACAGGGCCCGTATTTATAAGAGTAGGAGGGTTGATCTAGGATCAAGTTTCCCACGTCCAAACCTAACCTCATCCATTATGAGCTAAAAAGCTCAACTGATCCCAGATCAGGCCCCCCGTATATATAAAACATCTCAGAGTAGGAGTGCTGATCTAGGATCAGGTTTCCCCTGTCCAAACCTAACCAAAACTGCGAAACTGTTTGTAGATCAGCCCATCCTCTCTGAGACCTCTCCATGCAGAGGAGTAATTGTCTCCCCACTCTTGAGTCAATCAATGTTTAAATGATGCTGCTGGAATATAATGCTCCCCCACCCCCACTCCCAACTCCTGGGTTTCTATGGTGACACCAAGCGCCTTAACACATCATTACCCGTCGATGACTTCGAATTCAGGACCGAGCAGTTCTTGCCAGTGAGTTTGCGATCTTCTCTTTATGTTTTAAAAGAAAGAGAATATTTTCTTTTCTTTTTTTTTTTTGCTTTTCTCTGAGCACTTTGAAAAAGGACAGAAAGCTTAATGAGGCTCGCAGGCTCCCACAAAGAGCGGGAAAGCCAGGAAATGAAGCAGCCCGTTCTTCATGTGGATAAGGGCCACATGTTCTAACACAAAATAAAAAAAACAAAACACATAACTTGCGAAGGAAGTTCACAAATTTCTCAGAAGCAAAACTTTTCCTTTTCTGAGTGGTTCCACATAAAAGCTGGCCTGTTGTTAGGTATTAACAATATCTCCCAATCCAGCCTCTCTCAGATTTGACAATACCCCTATAGTGAATGAAAGGTTTCCTTGTTTTTAAAAAGAGAAAAACTAAATATTTTTGCTGGCCATATTTGAATTGAGATATTTAATATTCCATTCTTCCTGGCTTGAAGTCCAGCTTTTTTATGATTAATACTCGATTCAAGATTCAGGAAGATCACTAAAAATACTCAGTTCCTCTGTCTGTCCTTCTGTGGTACTCTGTGTCCATCCGATTCTGATTAATACTCTGATCAGTATACTCTTAGTGATTAATATCCAGTGCAGTTCTCTAATTTTAACACTGATCAGTATACTCGCTGTGATTAATGCTCATATCAGTAACGCCTGCTCTTGTTGTTGTCGTTGCGACCACAGTACTTGGAGTCCATCTTCAGCCTGCTCTTTCAACTGCTGCAGCAGGTGACCGAATGCGACACCAAGATGCAGGTGCTGCACGTCGTATCATGCGTCATCGAGAGGGTCAGCGTCCAGGTGAGCCGCCGCTTCCGGGGTCAAGGGTCAAGGGTCACGGTGTCAAAGGTCATGCTCTAGGTCAAACAGGACTGCTGCAAGAAGGCTAGCAGTGAGAGGTCGTCATCCAGGTGCGGGAGAGATGAAGGGATAATATCCAGGTGCCTAAATGGCCCTGTGTCCCACACTGAGCATGCTCCAGATTGTCTCTGTCCAATCAGAATTGATTCCCGTGGTCCACTCGCTGACTGCGGGACCTTGGCTAGCCCCCCTCCCCTCACCCCCCCACATTTATTGTCGGATGACTCTTTCTCATTAATGAGGGTGGAACAAAGCCACAGATTTAACACCAGGCTTTCCCGTCCCCTCCCTTCCCGTCCCTGCGCTCAGTTCCGCTTGAGTCACGTTCTGTCAGAAAAACAAAACGAGATCTCTTTTATCTGTGCCCTTTAGCACTTTCACCGGGAAACTGGAATCATCGCAAGAGCACAGAGGGTTCATTTCTGTCTCGTTCGCTAATACGCTCTCATCAGAGATAACAAGAGCCACATTGTATTGGAGTGTGGGCATGTGTGAGATTAAGCCATTCCTTTTGTCTTCTGAAAAGAATAAATATCTGATACAAAAAAATATCTTTCACCAAAAGTGAATCATGAAAGGGTCATTTTTTATTTTATTTTTTTAAATCAATTATTATTTTTTTTTTTTTTAAAGAATTTGTTTCTCATTTTATCTCATTTTATCCCAATTTAGTAGCCAATTACACCCTCTCTTTTTCATGCCAATCCCCCCCTCCTATTGTGAGTTTGCTGACGTAGCCCTGTGACTGACAGTGACAAAGGTGATATACCGCCTCCTCCGAGCTGGCACTCACCAAGCCGTTGACTGTAACTCCAGTACACTAGAACCACTCCTATACGCAGCAAACTCATGTCGGCTTCCCTCCCTGGGGCGGACAGCCAATTGCCGCCCCCTAGTGGCACTCCCGGCCAGAGCCAACTCTGGCGCGGCCGGTGGAATCGAACCCTGGTCGCAGTGGCCAGTGTCGAACGTTGTAACCGCTAGACCACCCGGGAGGCGCCTTTCAAATACATTTTTAAAGCTGAGTGCGGACGAGTGCACTCTCTCCTCTGAATTGTATCCTGCCAGCTGCCATTTTCTTCCCCCATTCCACTGTCCGCCAGCAGAGCTGCGCAGTCGTAGCGTCGGAGGACTGCTCTTCATGTGCAGTCAGACTGCGAGTGCCTGATCGACCAATCCCGTCGGCCGAATCCTTCCCTGGGCGATGATGTGGCCAATCATCCGCCACTCTGCAGGTTAGCCAGCCAGCTAGCACTGGCACGGTCAGGGTTCAAACCCAGGCCATCCACAACCCAGACCCCATGGGGGAGCTGGTCTTTAGTGACATCAAGACCAGTGTAATGCCCCACCTGGTGGCCTGGCCTGACTCATGTCCGTAGTCGTCCCCGAGTCTTCCTCTGCAAGGTTGGGAGCTGAATGCAGCTGTGTACAGAGTAATCTTTCTTTCTTTTTTCTATTTTTGCTGCTTATTACCATTTTTCTCCCAATTTAGTATCCAATTATACCCTCTCTGTTTCATGCCAACTACCCCCGATATGAGAGCTCGCTGCCGTAGTCCCAAGACCGGTAGTGAGCGCTGCACCGCCTCCTCCGAGCTGGCACCTGCCACGGTCACCGTAACACTCAGGACCGCTCATATACGTAGCGGGCTCATTCAGCTTTTATCCAGAGTAATCTTATACACGCCAGACAGCTCTCTGAAAATTCATTCAGCCCAGCTTTGTGAAAAAACGTCCTTGGCGTGAAGTTTTAGCTTTTTATTGAAGTGATTCTGCAGCAGCATATCTGGGCAGTACAGCTTTTGAGAGTGAAGTGCATATTGCATATTCTGTGCATATTCTATGAGATCTCATTTTAAATCACATTTTCAAATGAGAACTTTTAGAGGTCGTTTAAAAGGCAGAATATTGTTCAATACGTTGAATGATGTTTGGCTTAAACGGATTTTAAATTTGTCATTTTTCTTTTTGGGGTGGAAATTACCCTTTTTCGCTTTGTTACATTTTTTTTATTATCCCGTTGAGGTTCTATAGCGACCCGAATCTCTGAGAGATTCAGCAGGAACAATATATATTACATTTTACATTTTAAGCATTTAGCAGACGCTCTTATCCAGAGCGGCTTACAAGATGTGCATTAATACAAGGTAAGAACAATCATAGTTAGCGCACAAGATCAGTGCAGTAATACAGCAATAGACATCATTGCAGGCGTCTGCGTATCATACCTGTAACACTGGGAAAGAAAAGGTTAGTGTTTTTAAAAATAAAAAATTAAAAAAATTATTTTTTAAATAGTGTAGAACAAGTAAACAGTGGTGACGACAGATTGACTAGATGGACAGTGTTCAGTGGTAGTGGAGTCTGAAGAGGTGGGTTTTGAGTCTCTTGCGGAAGATTGGAAGTGATTTCGCAGTCCTGACCGGGATTGCGGAGGTCGTTCCACCAGCGAGGACCAGGACAGAGAAGAGGCGAGACCGCGAGGAGCGGCTGCCAGGCGCCCGGAGGGATGGGGCAGTCAGTTTGCCAGAGGAGGCCGAGCGGAGGAGTCTGGGCGGGGTGTAGGGAGTGATGAGTGACTGGAGGTATGGGGGAGCAGTACCTCTGGCCGCTTGAAAAGCAAGCACCAGTGACTTGAATCTGATGCGTGCTGCGATGGGGAGCCAGTGCAGAGAGGAGAGTAGAGGGGTGATGTGGGTGAACTTCGGCTGGTTGAACACCAGGCGAGCGGCAGCGTTCTGGATTAGTTGCAGAGGCTTGATGGCACAGGTCGGAAGGCCTGCCAGCAAGGAATTGCAGTAGTCCAGACATGAGATCACCAGGGCCTGGACCAGGAGTTTAGTGGCCTCTTGGGTGAGGAACGGTCGGATCCTCCGGATGTTGTGGAGGGAGAAACGGCAGGTCCGAGTGATCGCTGCAATATGGCTCGAGAAGCACAGCTGTTTGTCCAGGGTCACTCCAAGGCTCCTGGCAGACTGAGACGGAGACACTATGGAGCCTTCCACGGTGATTGACGCATCAATCGTCGGGGAGCCCTTCGCTGGGAGGAAGAGCAGCTCTGTCTTCCCCAGGTTCAGCTTCAGGTGGTGGGTGGACATCCATGCAGAGATGTCAGCCAAGCATGCAGAGATCCGTGCCGGGACCTGGGTATCAGATGGAGGGAAGGAGAGAAAGAGTTGAGTGTCATCAGCATAACAGTGATAGGAAAAACCATGAGCAGAAATAACAGAGCCAAGTGACTTGGTGTACAGAGAGAATAGGACGGGGCCTAGCACCGAGCCCTGCGGGACTCCAGTAGAGAGGGTGTGGGGAGAGGAGAGGGATCCTCTCCAGGCCACCTGGTAGGAGCGGTCAGCCAGGTAGGACTCAAACCATGTCAACGCAGATCCAAAGATTCCCATCTCGACGAGAGATGAGAGCAGGATCCGGTGGTCCACGGTGTCGAATGCCGCCGACAGGTCGAGGAGGAGGAGGACGGAGCTAAGGGATCGGGACTTAGCCCCGTGAAGAGCCTCAGTGACCGCAAGGAGAGCAGTCTCTGTGGAGTGGCCTGCTCTGAACCCAGATTGGTTGGGATCAAGCAGGTCATTCTGTAAGAGATGAGCAGATAGTTGATTATAAACAGCCCGCTCTAATGTTTTGGAAAGGAATGGGAGGAGAGAGACAGGTCGGTAGTTAGAGATGACAGCAGGATTCAGAGAGGGTTTTTTGAGGAGGGGGACAACATGAGCACATTTGAGGGAAGAGGGGACAGAGCCAGAGGAAAGAGAGGAGTTAATGACATTGGAGACAAAGGGGAGGATGTCCATAGCAATGGACTGGAAGATGGGGGAAGGAATGGGATCAAGAGGGCAGGTGGTGGGACGGTGGGAGAGAACAAGTTGAAGGATGTCTGAGGGAGGGGTGGGAGGTTTAGGTAGCGAGATGGGTGAGGGAGAGGTTGGGGGGAAGGAGTCGCGAATGACATCGACCTTCTCGTGAAAGAAGGATGAGAAGTCATCGGCGGTTAGAGAGGAGAGGGGTGGGGGAGGAGGAGGGCTGAGGAGAGAGGAAAACGTAGAATAGAGTTAAAAACAGGAAGATTGAAAAATGCAGACTTAGCAGAGGAGAGGTTAGAGGAGAAGGAAGCCAGGAGTGTGTGGAAATCAGACAGAGCTACAGGAGATTTAGATTTCCTTTCTGCCGCTCGCAGTTTCAGTCGGTTAGCCCGAATGGAATTGGTTAGCCAGGGGACGGGGGGTCGGAGACGAGCAGGTTTAGCGGATAGAGGACAGGGTAAGTCAAAGGAGGAGGAGAGAGAGGAAAGTAGGGTGGATGATGCTTCCTCAGCAGGTAGCTGAGAGAAGGCATCAGTAGGGGGAAGGGAAGATAGGACAGTAGCTGACAGGGCAGCAGGGGAGAGAGAGTGGAGGTTGCGACGGACAAGGACAGTAGTAGCAGGTGAAGATGGTTTAGGCACAGAGGGGAGGGGGAGGGAGAAAGACAGAAAGCAATGGTCAGAAACATGTAGAGGCGATACCGTAATGTTGGGTGAGGCGCAGTTCCTGGTGAAGACCAGGTCCAGTTGGTTACCGGCCTTGTGGGTGGATGGGGATTCAGCCATGGTGAAGTCAAAGGACTGAAGCAGGGGGAGGAATGCAGAGGCCTGAGAGGTCTCCAGCGGCAGGTTGAAGTCACCGAGGACTAAGACGGGAGTGCCATCCTCAGGGAAGGCACCGAGTAGGGCATCCATCTCATCTAGGAAACTCCCCAGTGGACAATGATATGCAGTTTACATGGAACAGTGACAGTGACAGCATGAAATTCAAAGGAGGATGGTGAAAAGTGAGGAAGAGGAACAATACCAAATCTCCACAGGGGGGAGATCAGTATACCTGTCCCTCCACCTCTACCTGAGGGTCGTGGAGTGTGGGAGAAGGTGTAGGCAGCGGAGAGAGCAGCAGGGGTGGCCGTGTTCTGGGGAGTGATCCACATCTCCGTGAGCACCAGGAACTGCAGGGAGAGTAGTGAGGCCTGGGCCGAGATGAAATCGGCCTTCCGGACAGCGAACTGGCAGTTCCATAGTCCGCCTGCTACCACCACGTCAACACCGGGAGATCTAGGAGGGTGGATGAGATTGGACAGATTACGGGTGTGGGTAGAATCTCTCCTTCTAGGCAATCTAGAAGAGGAGACATGGACTGGGATAGGGAGGTAGCATGTAGTGTTAGATGCAGAGGAAGTAGAACAGGGAGATACAAAACTATGATACTTACCGTGCGGCGAGCACTCCCTAGCTGGCCCCCCTCTGTGGACTCCTATAGGTAGACTCCTCTGTCTTTGTCCGCCGAGTCTTCGTTCGGTGAGGCTAGGAAGGTGAGGCTGCCGCGAAAAGCTGCCGCTATCCACAACTATGGTTGCTAATATAGCCGAGTGATGCTAGGCACTAAGTGGTGAGTGCCACCTGACAACAATACAGACTAATTAACAACTCCCAGGTTCCTTCCGCTACTCAAGGAACGCTCAACTACAAACACGGGCTGATATAATAAAACCGATTGAAAACAGCTAAGTAGCAATCAGCTTTGAAATAAAACTACTAAGCAGCGATAGAAGCTAATAACCGCTGGACATCAGCAACACAATAGCCTACAAGTTCAGATAACAAAGTAGCATTAAGTGCTACTTGCAACCAATGAACAGGATACGAACGCAGAAGCTAAGCACCAAATCTTACATGGCTGTGTATCGGACAATGGAAGGTTGCAGGTTTGAATCCAGGGCACTTGTGCTGTTACACACTTCAGCAAGGAACCACACCCAGAGGGCAGCAGTCCAACCGGACGCACTTATACGAAGAATGCAGGTTATTTAAGTCATGTAATATATAGTAGCAGGGTAGGTCTGACCATGTGACCATACTACTATCCCATATATGAATTTATATATTCCATAAATCCTCAGATCTGTTAAACAAGTTCACTTTCACCACTAGAGATCTTTGCGGTGGGCATTCGGAATAGATGGCTTCTCACCATGTCTCATCGATTTCATTTGGGGAATAGGACCAATCCGTCCGTTTAAGACTTCCTTTGCCCTTCCACGAACCTCATAAAGACAGGTTTAATGTGTGCGCTTTTGGCAGAACTTCTTCTTGGAGTCCTTCACGGCTCTGAGAAATGATTTAGCGCTCATCCCTCCCCGTCTCCCGCCGTCGTTATGGCCCGACAGGAAGTCCACTCTTGTTTATTTTTTGTCGTTATGTGCACTCATCGTTTCCAAATTGACTTCTGTGACGAAAGAAAAACTGTTACTGTCTCTTTGATGCAGCCTTCATAAACATAGAATCACACTTACTCTACATTTACAGAATTATTAATGACTATTATTAATTATGATATATTAATATATAATTATTCATCAATAATATTACAATATTTATAATAATATATTGATATATTAATAATAATATTGTGTTTTTATTTATGCATTTACATTGACATTTTAAGCATTTAGCAGACGCTCTTATCCAGAGCGACTTACAAGATGTGCATTAATACATGGTAGGAACAATCATAGTATGTGCAAGAGATATGCTATTGAGTAATTAATAAAATTAGTATAATATACTAATATAAATTATAATATTATGAATAATTATGAGTAACAATTAATATATAATTATTATAACATGTAATTAGTATATTAATTTAGTTATTTAGAAGATGCTCTTACCCACGGATACTTCTAAAAATGCCTAACCGAGAGGCTAGGCAACAAACCGTAACGATTCCTCAGAAAAGTACACAGCCGGGAGTACGTGTCATGTCACTACGCAACCTAGCGCATATCTTTAAGGGCCCGTTGTTGTAGGCCCGAGGGAGAGAGTTTGAGGAAACTGTGTTTAGCCTGCAGTGCTACTCAATCCTGGGCCTGGAGGGCCGCAGTGCCTGCAGGGCTACTCTACCCTGGCCCTGGAGGGCCGCAGTGCCTGCAGGGCTACTCAACCCTGGCCCTGGAGGGCCGAAGTGGGCATGTTGTGGCCTGGCTGTAAGTGTCCTGTTGTTGTTCTGTTTCAGATCCGGCCGTACGTGGGCTGCCTGGTGCAGTACCTCCCCCTCCTGTGGAAACAGTCTGAGGAACACAACATGCTGCGCTGTGCCATCCTCACCACCCTGGTGCACCTGGTACAGGTATGGAAGCGGGCGCTATGGCAAGCCGGCAGGGACACACCGCTCGAGAGGAGAGAGAGAGAGAGAGAGAGAGAGAGAGAGAGAGAGAGAGAGAGAGAGAGAGGGAGAGAGAGAGAGAGAGAGAGAGAGAGAGAGAGAGAGAGAGAGAGAGAGAGAGAGAGAGAGAGAGAGAGAGAGAGAGAGAGAGAGAGAGAGAGAGAGAGAGAGAGAGAGAGAGAGAGAGAGAGAGAGAGAGAGAGGATCTGTTATTGTGCAGAAAATTAGGCCCATTAATGAGGCTGTCCACAGTTAATCTGTTCAGATGTGTCACACGATCTCACCCCTGGCCTTGTCTACTGTCCATAACTGAGTGGAGCGAGTCGGAGTCCAAACTGCTCATGCCAGAACGCCACAGGTAATGCCCCCACCCCCAAAAGAAAAACCACCCGATGAAATCCAACTCCCTCCACTTCAAACGGCGATTGCGTAACGTGACGGAGGTGCCCCGTCGCAGGAGAGGAACACGGTGGGGCTCTGGAGACGTGTGGCTCTGTGCAGCTTATCACTGCTTGTCCCATTTAATCGGCACCCTGGCTAAACTCCCCCAGACGGAGGCGTTATGTTCCAATTAACACCCCCGAGAGGGACCACAGCTGGTGCGGTGGGGGTGTGAAGTGTTCAGATGGCCCCAAATGTGCACCAAAATTGCACCGATCCTTCACCAGAGCGATGCTTCGGGGGAATATTCACACCAACTAAAGTGGATCTGAAGAATTTTTTTAATGAATTTTGAGCTCTTTTGTCATTTTTATTTTACGACTTTCATCCCCGCTGTTGGCAAGGCTGTGACCGATCAGGAATTGGAATGTGAGTGGCGGTAATGTTCAAGGCGTCTGTTTTGCTTGATTCAGTTTGGCTAATTATACAGTTGTGATTCAGTTCATTCGCCTGCGGCGCCCGTATCCACGGAGAGGAAACTCTTTCTTTTGAAGAAAATATGCCATTTAAAAAATAATGATTTTAATAAATAAAATGTTTTTTTATGTGTCCGAAATCACGATACCTGAGCAAAAAATGTGACCAAAAAAAAAAAAAAAGGTAACCCAATCTCATTAAACGTTCATGACATAAGGGCCTCCTGGGTCGTCTAGCAGTTACAATGTTTGATGCTGGTCACTATGACCGTGCCAGTATCGGTTCAGTATTGCCAGTATTGCCTGCCACTAGGTGGCGGCAATTGGCTGTCCGCCCCAGGGAGGAGGGAGGGAAGCCGATATGAGTTTGCTGCAGCAGAGTTATGGTCGACGGCTTTGCGAGTGCCGGCTCGGAGAAGGCGGTACATCACCTTTGTCACTGCCGGTCTCAGGGCTATGGCAGTGAACTCACAATACGAAGGGGGGATTGACATGAAAAAGAGAGGGTGTAATTCCCTCCTAAATTGGGAGAAAATGGGAATCTTAAAATAAAAAAATTAAAAAAAAGTATTAATATGCATTGCAATGTGACCGTACGTTTCAAAAAACTAAAATCTGACGAAAATGAAATCAGACAAATCAACGCTGACCTGCCAACCTGTACGCATTCTGTGCACCAGGCATTTTGAAGTGAAAATAGGCAGACGCGGATATCACTTTAAGCTGCAAAAATAATGATCCTATGACAACTCAGTTATGACACACAGCTCATTGTGTTTGGACCTGAGGCAATCAAAGACAAAGACAGAACGACGAAATGAGGAGAGAGAGAGGAGTCTTCTCCACCCCTTTGATTGCTCCTGCAAACAAGCATTCTTCACAAACAGCCATTTTTCACAAACACGCATTAAAACTAAAGACAGCAAGGGGAACTTTCCTGTTTTTATGGCAAATATTGAATTAAACAGAACCCCCCGATTAACAACCCTCCCTGGAGCCTCAGCTCTATGCAGCGTAACAGGAGATGGCAAGCGGTGATGGATCCGTTTTTAAATCGAGCTAGTTAGTTACTCAGGATTCCCACGCCTCATGGAAAAACCTTGAAAATCATTGAACATTGATTTAAAATGTCATGGAAATGTGATGGACATTTCTGATTCCATGTAACGTTATATATTTCTTTCTTCTTTTCCGATAATGTTACCGCAAAATGTCTGTTCCCCTGCCACTGTTGTTCCCACCTGGCTGTTCTCACACACACACACACACAATGAGATGTGTATTTGCACTGGCAACAAAAGGTGTTAAGTTGTGAAAGTCAAGTACATTTTTGCATCAGTCACAAAAAAATTTGAAAAAGTGTAAATTTGTAATTGAAATGTCATGGAAAATGGAAATCTGATTTGAGTGGAACCCTGGTTACTCTTTTTAGTACAGTGCCATATCTTAGGATAATATTGCAACATACCTTAATACTGTACATAAGGGTAATATTAATCAGATTGTACCATATTGTCACGTTTTGGTACCGTGATCTGATCTGTGATCTGCGTACTAATTTATCCCTCGCTCACAAGCTGGCCGTTGTCGTGCGGAATGCGCCTGGGCTTGCTCTCGGTGCACGGTGCACGGTGCGGGCGAGTGACGCGTGGCCCAGCGCTGAGCGAGACGTCCTGACTGACGCCGGGTGTCTGCTGCCGAGCGCGGGCCACGGCTCTGACAAGAGCGCTCGTCTCCTTCATCTAATCACAGCGAGACACAGAGGCGTTTGTGCTGCAGATGAGGAGGAATGTCGAGAGGGACCCTCTCTGTCTCGCTCGCTCATGACGGGTGATCTTGTGTTGCTAAAGCATTAAAATATGTATATGACAACAACGACCCCCAAGATAGAGAAAAAACGTCCTCTCTCTCTCTCCGTTTCTGTCTCTCTCAAGTCAAGTCAAGTTTATTGATCACATATACATGGCGTACATGGCAGTGAAGATTCTTTGTTCCCATTGTTACTCTCTCACTGACCAATCCAATCACTCAATCAAACAAACAAGATAGACCAACAAGTTAAATAATGAAAAGTGCCCGTATCCATTCCTGCACAAATGTGTGATTGTGTGTGATGTCATCGGTGTGTTTGTGATGTCACAGGGCCTGGGGGCGGAGAGTAAGAACCTGTACCCGTTCCTGCTTCCTGTGATCCAGCTGAGCACAGACGTGTCACAGCCCCCCCACGTCTACCTGCTGGAGGACGGCTTGGAGCTCTGGTACGGGTCACCCCCCCCTCCATGCACACTCACCTGTATACACACACTCTTGTATATATACACACACTCCCACCTGTATACACACACTCTTACATATATACACACACTCCCACCTGTATACACACACTCTTACATATATACACACACTCCCACCTGTATACACACACTCTTACCTGTCCTTACCTGTATGTCCTAACCTGATCACCTGTATACACCCATTCATCTGTCTATACACACTCTCACCTGTATATATACACACGCTTATATACAAACACTCACCTTATGGCTGGTCACCTGTGTATATACACGCTGCCTGTCACACACATACTGTCTTCTTCAGCTTCTCTTTCACACTCATGTCTGGATTCTCATTTACGCTTCCATTTTAATATTTGAGTTATAATGTCCAGCTTGTAGGTTGAATGTGCGGTGGCAGTGCTAAATAGTGCATAATAAAAAAGCGGATGAGCAGGGGCGGCATTTGGCTGTCTCCGCCCCAGGGGAGGGGGGAGGGTCTCTACCAGACCGGCCCTGGGTCCGCCGAGATTTGGCTGTCCGCCCCAGGAAAGGGAGTCTCCCGCCAACGTGGGTCTCCATAACGTGGGTGGGTGGGCGAGTTCCGTTTCGGAGGAAAAGCGGAGGTCGCTGCCCATGGAGAATTGACTTGCCTCGAGTAGTTGAGCGACGGACCCGTGTGGGGAGGGTTAATTGCAATAAATAGAGGGTGCAATTGGCAACCGAATTGGGAGAAAAAGGGGCAAGAGGATGAGCGTGGTAGCCTCATCCTCGCTGGGCGTGGAGCCGGGCGGGCGGGCGGTAGGATGTTGGCGTGTGCATTATTAAAGGTGCTGTGTGAAGAGCGCCCTGTGCCCCGCTCCCCCTCGTTACACATCAGACGGACAGGGAAAGGTCCCGGTAATGTCAGAGCCCGTTCCCTCCTCCGTCATTAGACTGAAGTCCGCAGCTTCTGACAGCTCCTTAATTAGGCCCGATGGCGCATGCCACCCCCCCCGTCTCCCCTCTCACTTTTAAAAGCTTTTCTCCTGCTGCTGATAAATACCACCTTCTTTCATGGTATGATAACCCACACATAACCTGATAAAACTTTTTCCAGTCACCCAGGTTTTCTTTTTTTTCTGCCTGAGATATTAATGGAGTCCTGCGTGCGTGTGTGAGAGTGTGTGTGTGTGTGTGTGTGTGAGTGAGAGTTAGAGTGTGTGTGCGCGTGTGTGCGTGCGAGCGAGCGAGTGGGGAGAAATGTGAAAACGTGCCCGTCATAATGGGTTCACGACAAGAACTCCCTCCCCCTCCCTTCCTCTCCCTTCTCTCTCTCCCCCTCCTCCTCTCACTTTGTCTATTTGTCCCTCTGTCCGTGCTGTGATATTTCTCCTGCTCTGTGCTTTTGCAGATGATTAAATCACTGCCAGGCCCAATCGATGCTTGTGCAGCGCATCAATGGCTAAATCTACAGAAGCACCCACCGCTCCTCTTCTGCATGGTTAGCGTTTCAGGATCGGGGTCCCGAATCTGTCCGCCCTCTCATTAGAACATGTGCTTATGCTGTCCCCCTCCAGTCTCCTGTGTGCAGAGCCTGGAGCTGTTTCATAATGTATGTGCTCTCGGTTCAGACCCTTAAAACAATCTTGGTGGCCAGAAGAGATCAATTAAATAACACCAATTATTTATTGTTCTCGGAAGATTCGAAAGCAAAAGGAAAAAGATCGAAGGGGATGGATGAATCTCGCTGTTCTGATCCCGACCCTGAGCGATGACCTCCACCAATCACACGTCTCCCCGCGCCCGCGCTCTGGGGCCGCTGTGGCCTAATCAGCGGCGGATCCTCCGCTGCGTCGTAAATTATTTATTATAATTGATGTTGCAAACCTTCGCGTAGGAGCACCGGCGAGGTGGCTCGCATTGATTTTCCATAAAAGCGTAAACGCGCAGGAACACGAGCAGCGTGTGTTCACAGACCGTAATGGAGAGGGACGCCACCGCCGTGCGTGATGATCGGGCGGAGCCACACAAACCTCCACAACCTTTATCTTCTGATACCTTCTCCCAGCGGTGGGTCTGATTGACTGAGTTTCCCCTCTCTTCTCAGGTTGGTGACGTTGGAAAACAGCCCGGCCATCACCCCGGAACTCCTCAGAATCTTCCAGAACATGTCTGCTCTTCTCGGTAAGTGCCTATTCTGTCCACCGCCCTCGACCTCAGAGCGCGAGTGGGCCCCAGACTGGATAGGACTGGCTTGGGGCCCCTGGTTTTGAGGCCGTTGGCTTTGGGGCCATTGGCTTTGGGGCCGTTGGCTTTGGGGCCGTTGGCTTTGGGGCCATTGCCTTTGAGGCCCCTGGCTTTGAGGCCCCTAGCTCTTGGGCCGCTGGCTGGCAAGGGAAGGAATCTCATCTTTCATCTCTCCTGCTAAACTGTGTCTGTGTCTGTGTCTGTGTCTGTGTCTGTGTGTCTGTGTCTGTGTCTGTGTCTGTGTCTGTGTCTGTGTCTGTGTCTGTGTCTGTGTCTGTGTCTGTGTCTGTGTGTGTGTCTGTGACTGTGACTGTGTGGACGTAACTCAAGCCCCTGAATATATATGAAAGTGTTGTGATTGCCATATCATATGGAGAGTTTATCACTATCACCTGGACTGATACAGCTGGGTATTTTACTAAAGCAGTTCAGGTCTGCTCCAGGGTACGATTCCGAGTCACATGCTCTGAGAACCACTACACTGCACTCCCACTCAAAAACGGGCAAAGCCTATGACGGTCATGTTTCAAAACCCTGATTGCACCAAACCGGCCCTGGTGGGGAGCCCCGATCGATTGGCGTGAGCCAGCATGAGTTCGCTGAGAAGCGCGTAAGGAGTCTCCAGATTTTGGGTGGGCCAATCTTGAAGGAAGTGGAGTTCACTGCCCTCAGAGAATTAGCTCGCCTCATAGAGACGGGCGGCAAGTTCGTGTGGGGAGGGCACATCGAAATTAATAGAGGGTATAATTGGCCTCTGAATTTGGAGAAAAACTGGAAAAATCTGAAACAAATATTTAAAAAATGTATTAAACGGCCCTCACCAATCACAGCATTTCAGACTGGGGAGCAAAGCCTTTTTATTGGTTCAAACAAAAAAGTAAAGAACTTTAGAACTTTGAGAACACCGCAGAGTTTCCAGCAGATACACATATAATGAGCCTTTTTTTTTCTTTTGGGGGAAAGCGACAGATAGATAGATAGAATGCAGTTGGGAAAAACGGAGAGAAAGAAGAAAGTTAATACAGAAGAAGAAAGTTAATAAATGGTGAAGGCAGTCGCATACACACATGATTTTCCCCATTTCTACCATGTAAATGAAGGGTCAGAACAAACCAGGAACAGAACAAACCAGTACGATTCCCACGTTTTTACAGTCCTGCTGTCACTAGAAGAGAGAAGGGGAGTTAGCGGGTTTGTTAGCAACCTAATTTAGAAACATTTTTTGTGATTTCTGAAGATGTTCCGAAGAGATGTTTTGTTTCGTGCAACGAAATACGTCCGTCTTTCTGGTGAACTCGCAAGCTTTGGTGTCATTCAACCGTCCAGGCAGGCAGGCAGGCAGTCAGGCAGGCAGTCAGGCAGGCAATGTCTTTGTGCGCCCTGGTGGCTAACAAACGGGCTAACTACCCTGGCTTGTACATTGAGCCCTGTGCCAGAAGTCATTAGTGGTGGGTGTTCACTGCCAAGAGCAAGTGTCCCCGCAGACACACGATAGCATGCGAATAATGTGTCTCCAAACTGCAAGGCGGCTCCACTGCTTTTCCCATTGGACCGTTGGAGCAACACAAATGTGTACAGTTTCATGCCAAATATTTCCATGCAGTCAGACGTTCATCCTTAAAACAGCGTAGAGGGCCTCCCGCGTGGCCCAGTGGTTACAACGTCCGACGCTGGCCACGGAGACCGGGGTTCAATTCCCCGTCTCGCCAGAGTCGGCTCTGGCCGGGAGTGCCACCAGGGGCGGCGATTGGCTGTCCGCCCCAGGGAGGGGGGAGGGAAGCCGACACGACGTTTGCTGCGCATAAGAGTGGCCCTGTAGTACTGGGTTACGGTTGACGGCTTGGCGAGTGCCGTCTCGGAGGAGGCGTTGCTTTCTGCAGTGTGAATGAAGGGCAGAGAACAGAACAAACCAGTACGATTCTCCTGTTCCCCCACAAAAAAAACTTTTTTTGTGATTTCTGGAGAAAAAAACAGCGTAGATCACCAAAAAATATGAAGTTTGGAAGCTCCCCCTTTTTGTTAGTTTTTCCCCCAGTCCTTGCTTCAGTGGTATTTCCTATCTTCCTGCATTCTGGCGTAGAATTTTAAATTGAAACATTACAATTGTATTTGATCAACTTGTTACCTTTCTATAACCACATCAATCACATTTTTACATGTATTTTTATTTATTATTTTTGCAGTTTTTCCCCCCATTCTATCCCCACTTTTAGTGTCCAATTCCCTCTCTCTTTTTTCATGCCAATGATCCCCTCCCTCGTATGAGAACTCGCTGCCGTAGCCGGCGCTGCACCCAGTAGCCAGTGCCCCCCTAGGCCGAAGCCTGTCACCGATCCACGACCACTAATATATGCAGCAAGTTTTTCCTTTGGCTTTTCTTCCAATTTGCCGCCTCCTAGTGGCTCTCCCGGCCAGAGCCGAAACTGGCGCGACCGGTGGAATCGAACCCCGGTCGCCATGGCTAGCGTTGAACGCTCTTACCGCTAGACCAACATCAATCACATATCCATTTTATTTCACTGTTGTTCGTTTTTGGTTTCAAACAAAGTGGTGAGAAGCATCACCGTTAGCGTTGCGCTCGCCGTAGAATCGCCCCTTCCCACACACACACACACACTTTGACACCTCTCTTTAATTAGCTGCCGGGGAGCGTAACGGGCCCAGCGGCTCACGACGGACGACTCGACCTCGTTAACTTTGCGCGCGCTCCTGTCTCAGGCTATTAGCTCTCCACGTGGCAGCGCTGGGTGGCCCCTCGTCTCAGAGAAAAGTCATAAATGAGCTGAACAAATATATTTGAAGGTTTCACTGCTTGTTTAAAATGTCAAACTCCCTGCTGTTTTTTTATTTTTATAAAACAGATTGAATCACCAGACTGTGGACCTTTTCATTTTATTTCCCCCCCCCCACCACTCGTGGCTTTGCACGTTTGCAGTGGGGCCATAATAATAATATTATAATATTCCTGATTGCCGTGTTACACAAGTTACACACATGGTAATTGGAATTTGTCTTTTCGTAGACCTCTCCTAAGAGGTGAGAGAGCAGAGTCAGTCATGGTATGGCACCCCTGGAGAAGTTTAGGGGTTCAGTGCCTTGCTCAAGGGTACAACGACAGTGCCCCACCTGGGAATCGAACCAGCAATTACAAGCTCCCCTAACCATTACACTACACTGCCAGTCAATGCCTTTTGATCGAGTCAAAGCCTTTTGATCGTAGAGATACGGGGGCTTTGCAGCGCCTCATGGCTAGCATTACACGCTTCGTGAAATAACTGAAGAATAGATGTACAAACCTCTCAATCCGATACTCAGATGCGGTTAACCAGGGCTGGGCTCGAATCTGCTTTTAATTCAGTCAATTCAGGAAATGAATTGAAATTCAATTTATTAATGAAGAAAATGGTCATGATGTTCTATGAGGAATTTTACAATGAATGAATGAATTGGCTTTACAGTCGTTACAGGCTGAAAGGTCTTCGACCCAGAGGCGCGTGATGGGGCGCCAGGTGCATGCTGGGAGATCTCCTAGGCCCGGGAAGCCATACTATGTGCTGTTTCTTGATCAATTAAGGCAATTTTTTTTTTTTTTAAACACACACACTTTAAAAGTGTATCCACAGTTTCAACTTTACATTTAGTTTTCCGGAACATCTTGCAGGTTCGGCTGGCTATGAATCATACGTTTATCCTTTATCAAACGTTTATCATCTGACAAGTGGCGAAAAAGGGGGGGGAATCTGATTGGACGGGAAGCCCTGCCTTGTGTCATTTGCATTCTGTTGGGGCCTGCTGTTGTCTGTTTGACCAGTACACCCGTAGACATCGATGAAACACTTCTAATCTTTTCTGTTCTCTTCTGATCCGTTTATATTTAATGGCCAACACCTGACTTTTCCTAAACGCTTTTCCTCAAAGGCCACTGTCTCTGTGTGGCTGCTTTTCTGGATGATAACTGGCCTTATAATGGCTTTTAATGGGGAAGTAATTGTGTGGACTACAGGCTACGAGTATGTGTGCTTTACGTGAAGTGCTCTGACATTATCAAACTCAACCCGAGAATCACAGGAAATGAACGCTGTCGCTTTCGTTTAGTATTGTTTCCTCTGCGTTTTCCTCCCAGTTGGGAATGATGCCCTGTTGTGTTCACAGCGCCCATCCCAGTGACGAGTGGGCGAGCGCCCCCTCCGCTGCTTTTCACTCCACAGCTCCACGCCGGCTGAGCTACGCAGTCGCTGCAGGTTGTGCGCAGCTGGCGCAGGCAAATGAACAGAAAGAGGAGGTGCTGTCAGGTGCTGAGGCAGGGAGGACCCTGCCAATCGCAGCCCTCCCTCCCTAAGGGACCCCACCAATCAAAGCCCCTCCCTCCCTGAGAGACCCAGCCAATCGAAGCCCTGCCTCCCTGAGGACCCGGCCAATCGAAGCCCTGCCTCCCTGAGGACCTGGCCAATTGAAGCTCTCCCTGAGTACCCAGCCAATCACAGCCCTCCCTCCCAGAGGGACCCAGCTAATCGCAGCCCTCTCTCCCTCCCTGGGCGGACGCATCACATGCAGTTGTGTGCCCCGCCCACGTTCAATGCTGGCGCTGGTTGGGATTGGATACTGACCTGTAGGTGTGACACTGCACCAAGAGACGAGCACTTTAGGGACACGTCACCCTGGAGCACACTTTCCTGGTTTTCTCCAAATTTAGTAGCCAATTCAACCCTCTATTTATTTTGATTCACCCTTCCCTCATGAGCCCGCCGCCCATCCTCCAGGTCAAGATAATATCCCCAAGGCCGGCAATGATCCGCCTCCTCCAAGATAGAACTTTGCCCACCTGCTCTTTAGGAACGCCCTTACTGCTCCTCGGGGATCTCGTGCCGACTTTCCCTCCCCCCTCCCCCTGGGGCAGACAGCCAAATGCCCTGATCGGGGCTGCCGGCCAGAGTTGGAATGAGGCACTCAGGTTTTGAACAGCGACCGCAATAGGTAGATCACACTCGCAAAGCACCAGTCAATGCGAGTGCGTTAGACCGCTACGCTATCCGAGGCCCCCCCGGAGCACACTTCTGATTGTCTGTAAGCGTATCAGAGCCACCAAAATTACTGCGCAAAACCTGGATGTCGATCACGGCTGTAATATTAACATGCAAATGGGAAATAGTTTTTAAATGAGGTGTCAACAGAGAGCAGGCCGGGGGCGGGGGCGGAGGAGGCTGTTTTGGAGGGATGTGTGTTCATAATGTTCCCCTCACGGTGTTTGCTCCTGCTGGGTTGAGATGCCTTTTATTTGTTGTGGATTCTTGGCTGAGTCTCTCTCCCGATGAGAACAAACACAGATCAGGTTCCTCCATCAATCTGTGCCCCTGGACAGACTACACCAAAACCCCTGATGGCTGATTGTCACGTGTGGCAACATGAGAAAGGTTTATATTGGGGCGGGGGGCTTGGTTGTTTTTTACTTTAGAAGAAGGTTTCCATCTCTTGCGGTTTTTAATGTTTTTCCCCTTTTTCCTCCCTCCTCGCTTTTTGGAATTCACAATCGTGTTCTTAATCTGCACTCACTGCAACCCCCACTGCCAATTCGGCAGGGGTTGCACACACACACACACACACACACACACACACACACACACACACACACACACACACACACACACACACACACACACACCACAAAAACTCCCGCCTCTGGTCTACTGACCCTGACGGGACATCTTCCCCACAATCTCAGGTCACCCAAGCCTTGTCCTCAGGAACCGCTCTCAGCTCTCTGCAACCTCTATGGCCCCCAGGGGAGACCCTCAGCTCACCTCTCCCTCCAACATCGTGTCTGGCTGGACTGTGCCCTTATCTGACCTGCTGACCTTACTGTGCTGCATATTCACTAAAGACATAAGTCCTCATTCATTATCCACATCCGCTATATTCACTAAAGACATTATCTCCTCATTCATTATCCACATCCGTGCAGATATTCACTAAAGACATTATCAGGCCACATCCATACACTAAAGACATCGTATCGATATTCACTAAAGACATCGTATCAGGCCAAGACCCTCATTCATTATCCACATCCGTACGCGTCGATATTCACTAAAGACATCGTATCAGGCCAAGATCCTCATTCATTATCCACATCCATACATATTCACTAAAGACATCGTATCAGGCCAAGATCCTCATTCATATTCACTAAATTCACTAAAGACATCGTATCAGGCCAAGATCCTCATTCATTCATTATATTCACTAAAGACATCGTATCAGGCCAAGATCCTCATTCATTATCCACATCCGTACGGGTACATATTCACTAAAGACATCGTATCAGGCCAAGATCCTCATTCATTATACGCATCCGTACGGGTACATATTCACTAAAGACATCGTATCAGGCCAAGATCCTCACTCATTATACGCATCCATACGCATAGATACTCACTGAAGACATCGTATCAGGCCAAGATCCTCACTCGAGGGCCCACCGCCCGCCAAGAATCACACCTGCCACCTTTTGGGTTCTGAGTCCTAGTTCATTAACCGCACCGGCACTCTGCCACGTGGAGATGGGGAGGGCGGGGGGCTCCAGATAGGAGGCTTATGCACGGAGAGATGAACCGGAACAGGAGCTGCAGGGACGGGTAGATTTAAGAGCAAGGTTTATGCCGCTTCTCGCTCATAAGAGCTTCTCACGGCGCCCACGTTGTCACCGCTGGGCGGTTATCTCTGGTTATCTCCGAGCTCACAGCAGGCCGAGGTAGGAAGGTTTGTGCCTTTGTTTCTACAACGATCCTCCACTGCCCAGCATCTGTCTTTAATGTTCACACTAAAGAAGCTGAATACAGGATCCCCCAACTGCTCAGCATCCTTGAACGCAACGGGTCATGTGACACCCCACTGAGTAGCACTTGGAAAATGAAACGGGCCCCACAAACGTGGAGTGGAGAGCGAAATCAGCCCGGCGTCAAAGAGAGGGCTCCGTCTCTGACCTTTTCCCCTCCTCACAGGCAGTTAATGATGATAATCCCCACTGAGAGACAATTTAATCTCTCCATTCCGCCATTCCTCATGAATATTTATCTCATCAGTGGCACAGGCCACAACGTCTTGAGAACTCGGCTTTATGTAACCAAAAGGTAGAGTGCTTGTTCTTGTGCCGAGTGTGTGCGTGCGTGCGTGCGTGGGTGCGTGCGTGGGTGCGTGTGTGTGCTTGTATGTGTGTGTATGTGCTTGTATATACGTATGTACACGTATGTACAGCAGCTATAAAAACGTATTCTCACTCAAAATAAAATGAGAAAAATGGCAAAAGAGGTGATTAGTTTTTATACTCACTGTACACAATTCCGTGTGTGCGTGTGCGCCCGCGTCTGTGTTTGTGTGTGCATGGGCACATGTGTGTGTGTGTGCATTTAAGTGCTTTCCAATGTAAATTCTTCTGTCCAGCGCAGTTCTTTCTTCTTTCGCCTTCGTGCCTTCATGCTTTCACCAGGTAAAAGTGGTGAATGTTCCAAAATGCTGCACTCTAGATCACGCTGTTGTACGGGTGTCAGAGAGAGTTCCTCCCCGGGGAACTCATCCATGGGGGCAGGGGGGGTTGAGGAACCCGCATCCATAATTCACATGACTCGCATCACATTTATATTGTCTTTGGCAGCCTTCAAGAAACCAACTGTCACACCTTCTTTTTTTAATGGCCAAAGTGTCAAAGCTTAAAACCCGTGGCAGTGATTTAGCTTCAGGGCTCCAAGGCCTTGGAATGACCTTCCCCAGATCGTGCACGAACCATAAACTATTTCAGCTTTAAATCAAGGCTCGGTAATTACCATACATTTGAGTCTCGACTTAAATACTTTGTTTGATTTATCTTGGTCAGAAAAAAAGAAAAAAAGTCTCAATGGGGTTTTTCTCCTTGATTAATAAAAGAAATAAAAAATTGATTGACTAGAAGAAGTGTGGCATAAGGAGCACAGAGTATTAGAAGAAGTTGGTAACATTGGAAAAAGATGTTAGATAAAGATACAAATTCTACATTTTAAAACAGATCCCTGAAAATGTTCATGTTACAAACTAAAACGGAAATAGCTGTTGGTGAAAATAGATGTTTCTTTTATAATAATGTGCGAGAATTACTAGTGTAATTAATGTAGTAGTGTCTATTTCTACTTATTTAATGTCTTATTATTTTAAATTATTATTGAGCTTTGGCTCTGAGCCCCAGGTGAGCCATGGCTGTAGCACCCAGGAGAACATTAGTTCAACCCGATCTCCTCTAAATATCCACCTGCATTATACAACAGGAAGGGGAAATAAAGGTGGTTTGAGGCCGTGTTGTGTGTCTGTGAGTGAGGGGCCCCTGCTATGCAAATTCAAATGTGGGGAAAAATAAAAAAAATCTAACAAATGAAGTTAATGATTTCCAGTAATGGACTTCCTGCTGATTTTCGGAGGCAGAGCTCTGAGACGTCCCCCCCTTTTCGGGGGGACAGACACAATCAGAGTTAATAAACAGGGAACGAGGTCGTTAATGTCATTACCAGGGCC
Source organism: Aldrovandia affinis (assembly GCA_029706075.1). NCBI lineage: Eukaryota > Metazoa > Chordata > Actinopteri > Notacanthiformes > Halosauridae > Aldrovandia > Aldrovandia affinis. The sequence continues at coordinate 6,683,444 of JAINUG010000014.1, read as the reverse complement.
CATTCCACACTGATTTAATGGGCATACTTTACAGAGCTGTAAAATCTCATATTTATGGATTCATGTTTTTCCACAGGGATGGAGACTGGAGAGAGTCTGAGGGGTTGGGCGGGGGGGCAACAATAAACACACACACACACACACACACACACACACACAAACGTTTGCGTTAATCACTCAGAACAGGGTTTAATTTCCTTTTTATGAGTTCAAATGAAGCGAAAGGACATCAATCTCATTTAGCATCTTAATCGATGTCATCCCTTCCTTTAATAACTTCGTTGGCTCGCTACTAATCCTAATTTTATTTCCGTGTGGATCTGTCTGTCGATGTGGCCCAACTGGGGGAAAACCAGGCGCGGTAACGATCGAGTCGTTTATAAAAATAGAGCGCAGGACAAACGGCATTAAAAACCAAAAAGCCAAACACACACTCGCGCTCTTTTTACCTGCGCTATATTTCACTATGTTGTACGTCTTTTCCCCCCTGTCTTGGTGTCACATGATATTGGTACACTCACATATGTAAACATGCCTGCGCAGTCAGGGAAATCGACGTGGGACATAATCACATTTCCACTTGACTGATAAGATGACCAGGGGGAAAATGGGGAGGGTGGTAGATGATTTCTGCTGGTGGAAACGGCGATTGCATTTTAATTCTGATTTAATTTAAACCGTTTGCACAAACAGGTTGGTCGGAGAGATAAAGAAAGAAAAAAAACAGACAGGACTCGTTAATTTCATTGACATGCTTTATGTCCCGCTAAAAACAGACAAAAAGGAGGTTTGTTCTGTTCTGAAAACCCAACAGGTAAGTGCAGAACACACAGAGTCCAGATTTCAGTACGCGTATTATTATTATTTTTCCTATTTGAATGCCCTTGTACACCATGATCTCAGGTCATTGCGAGCCCCGAACAAATTCACCTCTGGGTTTCAAGGGGACCAGAACGGGAAAGAGAACATCACACAAACATTTTCATAACGACGTGAGATCTGTTCAATTACAATCGTGAATAATTGCAAACCCCCCGCTATTTGTTTTGAAAAATAAAATGGTAAATATTACAGCGGCTCGAAGTAAGAGCAAAGTGTGCAGACAGGAAGTGCTGTTTCAGTCGATCACAGCGGGAACGCTCATCCGGGGTGATTAATCACCGGTGTGTTTGCGGGGGCTTGACAGAGTTTTGGGCTACAGTGAAAGATGCTTCGGGCGCGGGGAAAGTGCGCGCTCGCTCGCTCCATCTGAATGCACAGTTTGATTGATGTTACTCAGTCGCCAGGACGACAGCAGTAACATTTCAACCAGACGGCGCTCAAAGGCCAGGGAAAACGACACCGCTATCAGCACTCCGCCAGCCCAGGGAACTTGCTCTACTTGCCAAAATAACTTTTGTACCTTTTTAAAAAAAAAATATATTTTATTTTTTTCCGATTTTACCCCGTTTTTCTCCCAATTTGGTAGCCAATTACCTGTGTGCTTAGTTCAATCCCCCTTCCCTCATAGTTCACTGCCGTAGTCCTGTGACTGGCAGTGACAAGGGCAAAGCGCTGCCTCCTCCGAGACAACACTCGTTGTGCCGTCGACTGTAATTCCGGTACCCCAGAACCACTCCTTTGCACAGCGAACTGTGTGTGTCGGCTTCCCTCCCCACTCGCTGGGCGGACAGCCAATTGCCGCCCCGATGGCACTCCCGACCAGAGCCGACTCTGGCGCGATGGGGAATCGAACCCCGGTCGCCGTGGCCAGCGTCGGACGTTGAAACCACTAGATCACGCGGGAGGCCTCACTTTTGTACCTTTTTAAAATCATTTAGGAATCACCTGTATGCATAAAGATGATAATAATAATAATAATAATATAGTAGTTTTATGCTTGATAATAATTATGTAGCTTCATTTAATTATAAAACAAAGATGATACTAATACTACTACTAATAATAATAACAGTTTTCTTTTAGATAGTGCCAGCACTGTGCAGTGAAAGGGGGAAGGGGGGCCAGGGGGGTCACCTAAACCATCACCAGTGTGTAGCGCCCGCCTTGGTGAAGCCATTTTGGGCCAGAACACTCAGCACACATAAGCTCGAGCTGGAGAGGAAGGGAGTTATTGAGGGGGTGGGGGGGAATTAGGGGGCAGGTTGAGAGGGAGCCATGTTGGGCTCAGGACACAGAACCTGCCGTTTGCGATAAGTGATGTGGGATCTTTAACGACCATGGTTGGGTCAGGGCCCCGGTTTAAATTTAGCCATTCCTCAGTCAGCCCGTTCTGCTGACACCATTAACTGCTAACGCAATCAGGTCTCCGTGGTGTACAGGTTTCTATAGCAATCGCTGGATTAATGTTGACAGTCCTCGTAAATAATCATTTGTTTCCTGGGGAAAAGAGGGGAAGGGGGGTCTTAATACGTATCGTGGGTGAAAAGACGGGAGAGTAATCCATTCTTAGCCGAGATCAGCCGGACCGATCCCAACGGGTGGCCTTGAAGGATCGAACCCGATCCATACGTTCTGCTGGAGGTGTCAGCCACCGACCAATCAGGTATCAGCTCGGCCCGATATGAAAGACCCGTGGCTTTGAGAGGTATCTACAAGAACACGGGCGAATCGATTCGACGCGGGACAAAAGGCGGCCCACATTCCTGGTTTACCATGAACGGGATGGAGCTAAGGGGAACAGGGCCGAAACGTCAAGGATGTAATGAGTGTAAAAAGAACAGACATACGTATGCTCGAGAGGGTTCGAGAATGCTCACATGCCTTTGTGAATTATGTAGACAGCAGAGTTTTTGTTTCCCTTTGTACAATGCCACCGAACACTGAACCCTTTTTCTGCTTCAACGCTGTTAGAGGCCTTATTATTGTCAGCATTAAGCACATAGAGCAATCTCCAACTGAAAACCAGCTAAACGCAGTTCGTCCTTGTCTGCGTCCTTGTATGTTTTAACGCGAACAATGCCAGGAAGTGAAGACGCTCACCTGGAAACAACTCCGTCCGCACTGGCAGCTAAATTGTTTTGCAGTCTGAAGATGGCACCCAAAACAAAAAGAAACAGGGTAAACTCTCAACACTTTCTTCTTATCTGAAAAAGCAGGACATTGAGGTGAAACGGAGCCTTCGATGTCATGTACGCTCGTGTGGGTATTTTCTTTTGGAAACGTGTCACGTTGAAGGCCTGATGTTTTCTGGCAAGAGGGGGCCTTCAGGGAACCTTCTGGACACTCTCCCGTTCCCGTCCGGAATGACGCACGTTGCGAAGGCTGCTCGAGAGCTCTCCTCCAGAGGCACAACACGTCCTCTCCTCTCCTCTCCTGTGATGAGATGAGCTCTCTCTCTCTCTCTCTCTCTCTCTCTCTCTCTCTCTCTCTCTCTCTCTCTCTCTCTCTCTCTCTCTCTCTCTCTCTCTCTCTCTCTCTCTCTCTCTCTCTCTCTCTCTCTCTCTCTCTCTCTCTCTCTCTCTCTCTCTCTCTCTCTCTCTCTCTCTCTCTCTCTCTCTCTCTCTCTCTCTCTCTCTCATGCTTATGTACTCACTCGCTTGCTCAGGTGTGTTTCAAGTACCCCCCACCCCGCAATGCCCCCAGACAATTTAAAAAAATCATCAATTTATGCTAAAGTACAAGAGCTGTTGATGAAAGCTTCTCTCGCCCCAGTATCACATGTGAGGCTGAGCCGGTCTGGAAGAAGTGGGGGGAGGCGGGGAGAAAACAAGTGCAGCGATGCAGATGCTGTGCTGGTGGAGACACCGCCGTTCACACTGTCCAGGATGATTAAAGTTCTCTTGGAACTTGTGTTTGTAATGGTGTACCTAGGCATACTGCGACAAAGGGTTTGTAACAGAGAGTAGAGTATTGTAACACAGGGTTTGTAACAGAGAGTTGAGTAACCGAGGATTTGTAACAGTGCAATGGAGCGTACAGTAACATAGTGTTTGTAATACAGTGTGTTGTTACAACACCAAAATGTAACCTGCAATTATTACAAGTATCACCATACTTACTAGCATCATGATACCTCGGCAAAATAAAACTGTCAGTCTTTTCGGCGCAAAAAAAAAAAAAAAAGATAACCTGCTCTCTCTTAAATGTTAATAAATCAAATGTCCAAATACATATCTGAAACAAACCATCAACAGAGGAAAGGAAGTGATGCATATGCATTTTAATGTGATCGTACGTTTAAAAAACACAAGACATCAATCAGTGACCTGCCAACCTATACGCATTCTGTGTGTCAGGCATTTTGAAGTGAAAATAGGCAGATACATGGATATCACTTCAAACTGCAAAAACAATGATTCTATGACAACTCAGTTATGACACGCAGCTCATTGTGTTTGGACTTGAGGCAATCAAAGACCGAACGACGAGATGAGGAGAGAGAGGAGTCTTCTCCGCCCCTTTGATTGATGCAAACAAGCATTCTTCACAAACAGCCATTTTTCACAAACACGCATTAGCTCAGCTCCGGAGCATAACAGGATATAGCAAGCGGTGATTGATCCTTTTTTAAATCTAGCTAGTTATTGTTTATTGTACAGTACCATAGTTTGGAATAATGTTGCAACATACCTTAATACTGTATATAATGGTAATGTTGTTGCTCAAAGCTATGAGATTGTACCATATTATCACGTTTTGATATCGTGATCTGCCGTAGTATTGAATGTATTGGGCAACCATAATGGAGCGTACTGTAACAGGGTGCTGTCTGATTCAGTGTGAGCTGAATGGATTCAAAGATCAGTGGGTAAGCAAACGAGAGAGACAGAGAGGTTGGGGGAAGAGGAAGACAGGAAAAGACAATGAGAGAAAGAAGAGCGCAAACGAAGCAATGCCTTAAAGGGTGGGAGATACACATCCGAGTGTCAAACAGCTTCGGCCCTGTTAGACCGCATCACGCTCTCCCTCTATAACCGCGATGTCATGAGATCTGACACGTTATTTTATTTTATTTCGACGGAGTGGAGTACCAGAGCCTGGCTGCGTTCGGATGTACGCGATGGCGGGAAGCCACCGTATCGCGGGCGGTGACGCGGCAGAATGCCGAGGGGAAGGCGGAACAGGTGGAAGGGGCAGGGAGATGTACTCCACCGCTCAGACATGCTGCTGTGACAGATGGGGCTCAGGGTCACTGGCACCTGGACTGTGGACTCTGGTGGAGAGATGAATGTGGAGGGAGGATGGGGGGGGCAAAGAGAGGAATAGCAAGAGGGGAATGGCAAGGGTGTGTAAAAGGGAAGGAAAGGGAGAAGAAGGGGAGGAGAAAGCGAAAAAGAGAGGGGGGCAATGAGGGTGAACAAACGAGGCAGGGAAAGAAATGGCATAAGAGGGAGGGAGAGAGAGACAGATGGGGAGGAAGAGGGGAAAAAGGGGGTGAGTAAGGGTGAGCGAAAGAGAATAAGTGAGAAGGAGAGAGAGCAGAGGAGAGAAAAGAGGGAGGGAGAATGTGAAGTGAGAGGGGCACAGCGAGAGGAAGAGAAAGGGAGAATGAGAAGGAGGGAGAGAAGGATCCACCACCAATCTAATAACACTACCGCCGATCTCGTTAACACCGTCTTCCATCTCTGCCGTTCCTTGGTCTATCCGCTCCTTCACCGACTGCTCCCGAGTGGGCGTTCAAAGAGACGCAAAATCAACGTCTACGCCCAGACCAGGATTAACGTTTTGGTTTAATTTCCTTTCAGTCATTAATTTAAGGAGCCTCAGGTGTAGGGGGGATTATTCAGTGGCTAGATGTAGAGAGACGGTTTCTGTAGGGATTTGAGCAGGGCATCGGGATGAACACCCTGCCGCAGGTGTGGCAAGTGGACAGAAAGAAACAAACCGAGGCAGTGTTCCAGCAGGCCAGCGGCTAATTTATTTACCTCTTTTAGGGCAGTCAAAACAATGAAAAGTCTGCAAAAAGCTGTAGGGTAAGGAAAGCTAGCACCAATTCCTCCACGACCTCTAAGGCCTAACGAAGGCAATGGCTAACACCCAAGTTCATAGCTCATTAGCCTCAGGTGAGCCTGCCTGTAAGTGAGGCCGCTGCTGTTCAAGGTCCTGTAGTCCTCTCCAGGCTGTGGGAGGGAACAGGAATACCTGACAGCAGCCAAAAGGGAGGCGCAGCCCTCTCTACTCCTCCCTCCACCTCTAACAGTGTCACACACACGCCCCAACTCTTTTGAAAAAGTGCCAGGGGGTGTTTTATTGGCCACAGTGAGTCAGGACCTCGGTTTGACAAACAAACTGCATCACAAATCTGTCTCGGCTGTCCCCCCGGCGTGAGTGTTGTGCCGCGGTGAAAAACGGCGTTAAAGCGAGCATGAAAACGGCGGCTTGTTTTTACAGAGCGGGGCAGGGGGCGCGGGGTGACGGGAGGCCATCGGCACAGGTCCCACCTCAGGACGCCTGGCTTGCCGAGGGGGGCATGGAGGCTCCTCAAAACGGCGCCTGGCTTTGTGGGTAAACCCTGGTTGGTTGCACGGTGGAGGCCGCACGTGCTTCTTGCTCCCATGCACAGTGGTTTGAGAGGCTGTAACACTGCAGAAGGCATTGTCCCATCCCTGCTAGGGGAGGGTGCACAAAGTGTTTGGGGGGTGTGGGGGGGAATAGGCATGTTGTACTTGTTAACCAAAATAGTTTGTACAATTTGTATTTGTATAAAAGGATGTAATTTTCCCATTTTGAGCATAAAATATAGCTCAATATACAATATAACAATACCTGGATAGTTTGTTCATCCAGGGTGTTTGCTCTTCATCAGTGTGTGAAACATTTGGAGGGTAGTGTGCGTGCGTGCGTGCGTGCGTGCGTGTTTGCGTGTGTGCGTGTGTGCGTGTGCGCACATATATACAGTATATATATGAATTAATAACAAATGATGTTTTTTTTATGGCGCAATCTGAGCTGAAGACCATTTTGGAGGTGAAGTCCCTGAACACCACCATCTTAAACACACACGATCACACAAATGACAGCAATATCATCCTCCAGCGATTCCATGAATATTAATATTAAGTTAGATTGCTTTACAGGGGGAAATTCAATTTCGTTGCAAATAAATAAAAAAAGAGAAAGGATAATGTGAAGTTAAGGAAGCGCAGTTTTGAGGTTCCCCACAGGTGTCCGGGCTCGAGGGAGGGCTCATGCAGCGGTGTTCACACCTACAGATAAGCCTTTGTGCAGATATGTGGGTAGATATGAAGATCTGTGTGGAACTGTACATGTGTTTGTGTGTGGCGTGCGTGCGTGTGTCCGGGTCTGTGTGTGTGTCCATGTCTCTTCTATGCTCTCTGATTGGTGGGAGGAGGGAGCTGGCCTGATGTCATCGAGCTGCTGATCAGCTGTGCGTGCGTGCGTGCATACCTCCGTGTCCTGGGACCTCTGCTCTTCCTTATTTACATAAATGATCTTGATATGGACATTAGTAGCAAAATTGTTGAATTTGCAGATGATGCTAAACTTGGGGGTTTGGCAAACAGTTTGGAATCGACTAAAGTAATCCAAGATGATTTAAACAAAATCCAAAAATGGGGAGATACATGGCAGATGACTTTCAATATTGCTAAATGTAAAGTTATGCATGTGGGAAATAAAAACATTAGACAGGAGTATTTTATGGGAGGAGAAAAGTTAGTAGGTGTTCAATTTGAAAAGGACTTAGGAATTGTAGTTGATCAAAGCAGTGTGCTATAGCAGTGAAAAAAGCCAACAGGATGCTGGGATACATAGCAAAAAGTATTGAGTATAAATCAAAGGAGGTTATATTAATGTTATATAATGCCTTTGTCAGACCTCACTTAGAATACTGTGTGCAGTTCTGGGCACCGCACTACAAGAAAGATATAGAAGCTCTTGAAAAAGTCCAAAGAAGGGCAACTAAACTGATACCTGGTATGAAAGGTAAAAGTTATGATGAGAGACTTAAGGCACTCAATCTATTTAAACTTAGCAAATGGAGACTTAGGGGGGATTTGATTTAGGTTTTTAAATTCCTAAAAGGGATTAACAAAGTAAAATACCAAAGATTTTTTAAGATAAGTGGGGTCAGCAGAACAAGAGGCCCCAGGTGGAAATTAGTTAAAGGCAAATTCCGCACAGATATTAGGAAGTTTTTCTTTACACAGAGAGTTATCAATGCCTGGAACAGCTTGCCAGGTCAGGTAGTAGAGGCAGAAACGCTTGGGCTATTCAAGTCCAGGCTAGATGTAGTACTAGATACTCTTTAGATTAGGACATGATGAGACTAGATGGGCCGAACGGCCCATTCTCATCATTATGTATTCTTATGTTCTTATGTCCGTGTCTGTGTCCGTGTCCGTGTCCAAGTCTGTGTGTGTGCATACATGTCTGCGTGTGTGTCTCTGGTTCCTGCTCTTGTTGGGAGAGTTGCCACTCTGCATCACTGTTAAGTTCTGACATTCAGCCTGGCAACCGCCTGAGAGAGAGCCCCCAGTGAAGCTCCATCCTCTCAGCTGTAGCTGCAGTGTCGTGACGGGTCATACCCACCCCCTGCAGACTGAGGCGAGAGTCCTGAGTCCATCACCACCCCGCCTGGGCTTCACCTTGAAGGCGCCGTATGGCGCTATCACATCCTGTCTCTGCTCCTGCAGTGAACGCCTCACTCCACAGCTGCCACCTTCTTTCATTGTTTGTCATCTTTTATTTACTCTTACATATTTTAAGAGTACCTTGAAAAAGTTTCCAGGTCTTGAAATATGCACACTTAATGGACTTAAATACATGCTATTAAACATTGACCTAAAAAAATGGCATGCTCCATAAATGTTATACGCTATGAAATAAAGAGTTAGGATTGGCTTGCTTTGGCATGTCTGAAGCTGATTGGTTGTGTGCTGCTTCAGTCACAGTGCACAGGACCAGAGAGCACTTAGACCTGCACTTGTTGTTGGGTCCCTGCTCATAAGATTACTGCTCACTGTTCTTAAGTCACGGTTCTTAACTCAAGAGATTTGCACTTGCATTTACAATCTTACCCAGAGCGACTTACATGTAAGTGTTTATAAGTAAGCTAGAACTGTGCCGGACACGGAAAATCTAAGAAATCGCTGAAAAAACTGAGTGAGTTTTGGAGGCACGCGCTGACCGCTTTACTGCTAATTAAGTGACGGCACTTAGTCCGTTCGAGCGCTGCTTACTGAGGCGCAGTGCATTATTAATGACATCACTGCTTACTGACGCACAACATCATGGGATAGATGGCTTCTGAGTGAGTCACAGTCCAGGATGTTGTTCTGTGGGTTTGAGTCTTCCCTCAGCGCTGGTGGGGTTCTCACTCGTCTGACTCCTGTTCCCTCTCTTCTCTTCCAGAACTCAGCTCTGAAAACCTCCGCACGTGTTTCCAGATCATCAACGCCTACACTTACCTGTCTGCCGCCCAGTTCTTACAGGTGAGGAGGGTGAAAAGGCAGGAGTTTGAATGAATCTCGATGCAGGACAGAGGTGACAGTAAACTGACAGCTTCCCTCCACCCCCACCACCTGCTGTTTTCCTCTTGTCTCTCCCTCTCCTCATATCTCTCTCTCTCTCTCTCTCTCTCTCTCTCTCTCTCTCTCTCTCTCTCTGTCTCTGTCTCTGTCTCTGTCTCTGTCTCTGTCTCTGTCTCTGTCTCTGTCTCTCTCTCTCTCTCTCTCTCTGTCTCTGTCTCTGTCTCTGTCTCTCTCTCTCTCTCTCTCTCCTCATCTCTCTCTCTCTCTCTCTCTCTCTCTCTCTCTCTCCTCATCTCTCTCTCTCTCTCTCTCTCTCTCTCTCTCTCCCTCTCCTCATCTCTCTCTCTCTCTCTCTCCCTCCCCATCTCTCACATGTCTCTCTCTCTCTTCAGAACTATGCAGAGTCACTGTGTCGCTCGTTCTGTGACTTGCTGAAGGACATTACAACTGAGGGTCAGGTTCAGGTCCTGAAGGTAAGCTCATACATACATGCACGCACACACACACACACACACACACACACACACACACAGCTGATCAGCAGCTCGATGGCGTCAGGCCAGCTCCCTTCTCCCACCAATCAGAGAGCAGAGAAGATACGGCCGCCGTGGCAGTGCTCACATTTCTGTGCTAATTGGTTTCTCAGAACTTTCTCAATATTTGTTTAATCTGCGTGTGTGTGTGTGTGTGTGTGTGTGTGTTTCTAAACATGGGTCACAGGTCCATTGCATGTGTCTTAACATGCTTGTAGCAAGCAAGTGTGTACCATATCCGTTTGTGTAGCAAAAGGACACAATGAACAGTGTTTCTGTGCTAGTAACTCTTCTCTGACAAGAACAAAGTCAGTCTGTTGACTAAAAACTAACTTGAAATGTTGCCGAGCACCCGCCCCCTCCACGCCTCCCCCACTGGTGTCACAAGCTGTACTTCTCTGGGCTCCATGTTGATTCCATTGGGTGCTGGGGCGCCGTTTCCTGTTCTGGGAGCGCGTTGATTCCGTTCTCCACAGGGTGCTCAGATCCTCACAGGGCTGTGTGAATCCACATCTGTCCCCTTCCCCCTTCCCCCCCAGCCCCCTGTTCTGTTGAGACTGACAGATGCTGCAATTGCTTGTACACAAATCTTTTTTTTCTTTTAAAGTACGAGCCTCTCAGCCCAGTTTGGAGCAAGAGGGGATAAAACGGTGTAACAGTCTCTCTGAGAGAATGAGAAAAAATATTAAAATATATAAAATAGGTAGGAAAAAAATATATTGTCATCTCGCTGTTCAAAGTTAACTGATGGGGAAAAACAAGGCTCTAGGGGAGGTGGCAGAACTTTGGGCTGTGTTTTTGACACCTGGAACACGTTGGGGCTAACGCAATCGACAGGGTTGACTTCATGTTTTTTTGTTTGTTTTTTTGGTTTAAGTTTGTTTGTCATATTTAAGGCCTCCAACGTGGGGCTGCTGGGTTGGGGGTGGGGTGGAAATATTTTTTCATTAAATTGTTTTGAAATATATTTACTTTGAATCTTGCTGAGTCATTTCGTAAAGGAAAAGCGCTCTGGTGTTGAATTTAGGATGCCGTGCCCGTTCCGGCCTGTCGATCGTGTTAGCCCCAACGTGTTCCAGGTGTCAAAAACACGGCCCAAAGTTCTGCCACCTCCCCTTCAGCATTGTTTTTCCCATCAGTTAAGTTTGTCCTCAGACAGTTGCTTATCTTTAAACGTTCTGCCAGGTAAGTGTGAAGGAGCTTTGAGCAGAAGGTTTTTTCCGTTTTTAATTGCTAGCCCACTTTAGCGTTAGAGGCTAAACACGCTCCTAAGCTGTGTGGTCCTGTCACCTGATCGCCATGGGGACCGTTTTTTTTGGAATTCATTATGTAAAGTGCTTTTGATTAGCATTTGTATTCATATTTATTTATTTTCTTATGAACTTTAGGGAAAAACAAAAACCGAACCCTCTGGTCACGCCTGTTTTGTGCTATGCTAACGAGGAGAGGGAACTAACTTTGAACAATGAAACCGTCAGGACCCAAGCGCTCGCTTAGATTAGTTTCGGTCCGCGGCAGTCTGTGGCGAGAGGCCATCAGCCCCACGTATCCGTAGTGAATCAGCTCGGGATGGCACACATTGCCATGGCAACCCGCCGATGCGGCAGTGGCGCAGTCATGGGATTCGACTGACACAATGCATTGTGGGACTGTTTCTCTCCTTGTTCGCGTTGCTCCGTCCCTGTGGGCATTTGTATCCTGATTTAAGGGACATAGCCAAATTAATAGTCTAATGAAGTGGTACCATCCTGGGAAATTACTTCAGCAAAAACGAAACAGGCAAGTATTCCCACCTTCACATTCAGCACCACACGTCACCACCTTCACATTCAGGTGGTCTAAATTAATTTTTGAATTAATTTGTTTACCATTCAACGGATGCCTCTAGTTTTAAGCACATTCTGACACTTGTACCTTTGAGAAACACGTTCAGTAGAGACCCCACATGTATTCACCACCTTCACATTCAGTAGAGAGCCCCACACGTATTCACCACCTTCACATTCAGTAGAGAGCCCCACACGTAGTCACCACCATGGACTTTCACAATGGATCGCAGCCTTGTGGTTCTGTAGGTCACAATCTTCCTCAAATTTCAACTACTGGTGGGATACTGGTGGTCTTGTTCTCCTAATTGATTAATTTAAGTCATTGATTTGGGGGTTCACCTGTGATCCCAGCTGCCACATTCTCCTCCATGAAGGAGTAGAATGATCAAAGATCATCGTATGGTGTGTACCTGTCTCGGCAAGCTTACATAGGGGTATTTTTGGGGGATAGTCTTGGAAACCCAGAAGGTTAGTTCTCTCGAGATCCTTCATTGAGTTGAAGTGATTGGTTAGAAAATATTAGTTTTGTCCCAGTGGGCGCTGGTTTATCACTCTGATCTGCACAGCTTTCGCCCGGCTTACAGCAGAGAGGAATAAGTCTGGCTCACTGCTGCTGAGTTTAATTGGAAATACTTTAGAATACAGGTCTACTTCATAAAACAGTAATGACTGCATTGTAATTTATCAGGGGGAAAGTCCAGCATTATTAGATAGTCGTAAATATGATACTAAGGATGAGGCTAGGGTTTACAAATTGAGTGACTGTAGTTATTCATAATTAATGTATAAAAAATGTATAAATGTGCCATATCCTATAGCGATATAATTGTTTTAGATGATTATTCTGACCTCAGTGTCCCTCGTCATGTGATGGGGGTCAGTACCATGGCTCTATGTGTCCAGGGTCACTGTGCTTTGAAACATGCAAGCTCTGAAGTGTAGCTGAACTCGTAGTGTAGTTGAACTTGCTTTTGCCTCTTTTAAAAGTTGTGCCCCACGAGTGAGTGTGTTGAGATCAGTCAGATTTTTACATCTTTGCTCTAAATACCGTGGAGAGTAGGGCCGTGTCCTTGAATGCTACAAAATTAGAAAACATAATTCTTCTGATTTATTTCCCCCCCCTCCCCCTGCGGCACATTGAATATGACGCATGTTTGGAATTTGTGTGTGAGTGGCGTTTGTTTTTGAGCTGTGGTGAGGGGAAGATGAACCGTCACGCTGTAATTTCTGTTCCATGACAGCCAACAATTTCCCCCAACGCTGACGCGTCAAGGCCCCCGATCCTGGGCGGGGGATTCGTCAGTGTCACAGATGTTTGAAGGCAGGAAGCTTTTTTTTCAATGACACCCACTAATTCCCCCACAAGGTGGAGGTGATATTTAATATTGTACCATCAGCCTGTCCTGAATGTTTTCCTCCCCCGCGCGGAGGGCTTGACATGATGGATGTCCGACTCCATCCATTAGCGTTTGCACCCATCAGAGGCTCAGACACTCACTTACACAGTAAACTAACGTGATGTGTGGCTAAGGCCTAATGATGCCAGAAAGGAGGTATGGGCTTCTGATAGCCTAGCGGTCTAATGCACCCGTATTGGCTGGTCCTTTACGAGTGTGAGCTACCTATCACGGTTGTGGTTCGAAACCTGACTACTGCCCCATCCCTCCGGGCGCCTGGCAGCCGCTCCTCGTGGTCTCGCCTCTTCTCTGTCCTGATCCCTCGCTGGTGGAATGACCTCCCGCAATCGGTCAGGACCGCGGAATCACTTGCATCTTCCGCGAGAGACTCAAAACCCACCTCTTCAGGCTCCACTACCACTGAACACTGTCCATCTAGTCAATCTGTTGTCACCACTGTTTACTTGTTCTACACTATAAAAAAAAAACCACACACACTAACCTTTTCTTTCCCAGTGTTACAGGTATGATACGCAGACGCCTGCAATGATGTCTATTGCTGTATTACTGCACTGATCTTGTGCGCTAACTATGATTGTTCTTACCTTGTATTAATGCACATCTTGTAAGTTGCTCTGGATAAGAGCGTCTGCTAAATGCTTAAAATGTAAAATGTAAAATGCAGACCGGCCCTGGTGGGGAGTCCTGATCTGGGGCAGAATGGAGGTGTGGCTAAGGCATAATGATGTCAGCAGGGAGGTGTGGCTAAGTAGGAACCCGATACAGATGGACGGCAGGTTGTAAAGATGGAGCATGCTCGGGACTTCAAATGCTGATCCGGTCGCTCATGTGATTAAACAGCATTGTTGGGTTTGTGAGCACTAACTCACTGTTGGCAAGAGTGGCAGCGGGATGGGGGGGGAGATGGGCATTGAAATTCTTTAAGAGCATTAACCTCATGACTCATCCAGGGCGTTCGGTCTGTGCGTTTTGTCATTGCTTCACTTTCATTAAGCCTCGTCAGTCAGGGCCAGGGGGTAGATAACTAGATAATGCGTTTAATAGCTGGACTGCTGTCTCTCATTCCTCCAAAATGACGTGGGGGGAGGTGAGGTGGGGGGGCATCTTATAATGGCCCTGATCTGTGTGAGTGAGGTTTTTTTAATGCAGTTTCGAGCAATCGGATCAAACGGCTGTATGGTCTTAAAGAGGCCAGCGGCCGCTGGAATTTCCGGTGAGGTTAAGCGGGCTTGGAGAGGACCTGCTTGCAGCGCGGTGCTCTCTATCCTTTCCAGGGCTAGTGTTGTATTAGTGTAAAAGAATATCATCTGAATATAATCAGTATGCTTTTGAGTATACAGTATAGCTCTCACATCCTTTTCTTGCTCATCTTCTATCAAGGGTCTCAATAATTTCTGACTTGACTCTCTACGTATGTATAAATGTAAATATAAAACATTATAAAATCCATTAATATAGCAATTAATATAACAATAAATCCTCATGAGTGGGAATCTCAACATATTTTGGTCATAAATCCTTTATTTTCTCTGCCGCCTATGACAAATTCCGTACAATCCACTCTCAAACTTCCCAACCTCAACACGTCCATATACGCCTTTCGAAAACTTCTACAGAACACATTCACTGATAAATGCACCTGTTAGCTCCCTATCCCCTTATGATTCCTGTGTTCTATGTATATAGCCTTTTTGTGTTTTTGTTATTTTAACCTATGACATTGCACTGTCTGCACCCTGTTTTTAAGCACCTTCTTTATGTTTTGTGTAATGTGTGTATTGTTGCACTACTTTGCCTTCTTGGCCAGGTCAGTTTTGTAAATGAGAAATTGTTCTCAATCACTTTTACCTGGTTAAGTAAAGCTGTTACAACGTTCGACGCTGGCCACTGCGACCGGGGTTCGGTTCCACCAGCCACGCCAGAGTCGGCTTTGGCTGGGAGTGCCACTAGGGGGTGGGAATTGGCTGTCCGCCCCAGGGAGGGGGGAGGGAAGCCGACATGGGTCGCTGCATGTAGGAGTGGCTCTGGTGTACCGGAGTTACGGTCGACAGCTTGGCTCTCGGGGGAGACGATACTTCGCCTCTGTCACTACCGGTCACAGGGCTATGGCCGCAGAAATAACTACAATGACCACAGACTAAGTCCTTGCAAACATTATCATGAACACTAATTATAATAGCTGGGTATTTTGCATAAACCATTCTGGTTAAGTACCTTGCTCAATTGTGCAACGCCAATACCCCCCTCCAGCGGATTGGAAGCTGCAACCGTCCGTCCCAGTGGTCTGTCCACCGTGCCACGCTGCCGTTTCTTTTCCGTGCGGAGGTGCCGTACCTGTTGGCAGCGACTTCGAGTCATTCTGTCTCTGCAATTAAGTGCATGGTGCTTTAATGTTTGATGGCTGGTAGCAGCCAAAAAAATAAGCATCCAGATGTGACCGTGCTGCACAGCGTTTTCACAATCGCGATCGACATTTCGCCACCCGCAACTCCAACTCTTAATGTAGCAGATTACTTTTTTTCCTTTTTTTTTTCTTCTCATTTCATTCTCATTTTTTTTATTCCTCACTGATCCTTAAGGCAATCTTTAAGAGGGGTGGGGGGGGGCTTCACAAGGTAAGAAATATATGATGAAGGTCGCGACCCCTCATCTCTGATCGTCTGGAACACTGTAATGAACCAAGTCTTTTTAAGTCTCTCTCTCTCTCTTTCTCTACCTTTCTCTCTCTCTACCTTTCTCGCTCTACCTCTTTCTCTCTTTCTCTCTACCTCTCTCTCTCTCTCTCTCTCTCTCTCTCTCTCTCTCTTGCTCTCTTCTTCATTTCACAGTCCCCACTTGCTGATCACCAAGAGGATTAATTAGCCGCTTGTGCCCAGACGCCCACAGTCTGGTAGCTTAAACCCCAGGGACCCCCCCACCTCACTCCACTCATTGTCCTGCAGCTCACGCCATTTCAGAATGAAAGCTTTGATTTTAAACTCCACTTTCTTCTCCGCACACGTACTGGTAAAGTTTTCTTCTTCTCCTTGCATATGAGCTCCTCTTGTCAGGCAGTACGTAGGAGATGTACTATACCCCCCCAGTGATTCAATAGCCATTTTAATATTCAGCTCATGCTTGTGGGGATGACTTATAAATGTTTAAAGTTGCATTGGGCACTGCGTATGGATGCAGGGGCTGTTTGTGTCTCTGTGGGCCCAGACCCTGCGCAGGAAGAGCTACCACCCCTGTGCAGTCCACCTCTATTCAAAACAAACACACTGGGAACGCTGTTTAATACAAACGCACTGGGAACGCTGTTTAATACACACTCGCACTGGGAATGCTGTTTAATACGCACTCACACTGGGAACGCTGTTTAATACAAACACACTGGGAACGCTGTTTAATACAAACACACCAAAAATGCTGTTTAATACACACTCGCACTGGGAACGCTGTTTAATACACACTCACACTGGGAACGCTGTTTAATACACACTCACACTGGGAACGCTGTTTAATACACACTCACACTGGGAACGCTGTTTAATACAAACACACCAGAAATGCTGTTTAATACACACTCGCACTGGGAATGCTGTTTAATACACACTCGCACTGGGAACGCTGTTTAATACACACTCACACTGGGAACGCTGTTTAATACACACTCACACTGGGAACGCTGTTTAATACAAACACACTGGGAACGCCTGTGTAACTAATAACATGCATTGCAACAAGTGGTTGTATTTACATAGATTTTATTCATATATTGGATGTCTGTGTGCACGTGTGTGTATTTGTGTATGTGTTTATGCATATTTATGTGTTATCTGCCTCTGTTAGCGTGCGTGCGTGCGTTGGTGAATGTGTTGCTATGTGTAATCTGTGCCTAATGTGGAATTGTGGGGTTTTACCTTTTGCCATGTCTTCAGGGCACTATTGGACAACATTTTAACTTTGTGTTATAGATATCTTACAGTCTTACTCCAGAGTCTGAATATTTCTGAATGCTGCAGTGTATGCTGGGTTTCCTTCCAGCCACAGTTACTGAATTAGTTGCTTCTCTCCTCTTCTGTCTCTTCTCTTCTCTCCTCCCTTCCCCTTTTCCCCTCCTCTCCTCCCCTCCCGTCCACACCTGTCTCCTCCCCTCTTCTCCCCTCCCCTCCTCTCTCCCCTCCTGTCTCCCCTCCTCTCTCCAGGTTGTTGAGATTGTGATAAAGTTGAGCCCGGTTCAGGGTTCCCACATGTTTCAGCCCCTCTTACCTGCAGTGTTGCGGGGGATCGTTGATGGAGAGGTACGTTTGTGGAGGCCAGCTGCATAACCGGGTGTTTACTGTTTAGACAGAGCCAGGCTTGGAACTGCAACGGCTTATCTCGCGGTTGCCATTTGTCTTATTTGCATTTGTTCATTTCTGCTGTGTCTCCTCTTGTGCTGTTCTGCATCATAAGATCTGCTCTGCGTCTTATAAGATCTGCTCTGCACCTTATAAGATATGCTCTGCGTCTTATAAGATCTGCTCTGCGCCTTATAAGATCTGCTCTGCGTCTTATAAGATCTGCTCTGCGCCTTATAAGATCTGCTCTGCGCCTTATAAGATCTGCTCTGCGTCTTATAAGATCTGCTCTGCGTCTTAAAAGATCTGCTCTGCGTCAGTCTATTACCTGTTCCTTTTGTCATCTTTGCTTTGACAGCTCTCTGTTTCCTTGTGTTCCTTTTATAACGTCCTCACAAGAGCTTCACTGGATTGTGCGTCAGTCTGCACTCCACAAAATCAGACGTGTTCACAGATCATCACTTTAAACCTGGTCAAGGGCTTTCAGAGCAATCATTTCAAAAAACATACAGGCATGTCACTGCCAGCCGCATGTCACTGCCAGGTTCAGGACTACGGCAGCGAACTCGTAAGATATACTGTATAAGGGAATGGGATAATCGACGTGAAAAAGGAGCGTATAATTGGATACAAAAAAACGGGAGAAAACAGCAGAAAAAGAAAACATTCTATTCTATTATTATTATTATTATTGTTATTATTTGTTAACCCCCTCTGTGTGTAACATGTCCTTGTAGAGGTATCCGGTGGTGATGTCCACATACCTGGGCGTGATGGGAAGAGTGCTTCTGCAGAACTCCAGCTTCTTCTTCTCCCTGCTCAGCCAAATGGCCGCAGACTTACACCAAGAGGTAAGAGGGCGGGGGCGGGGGGGCCTTGACCCCTGTCTGCCTGTCTGGGCCCTGTCTGGGGCCCTTTGACCCCTGTCTGCCTGTCTGGCCCCTGAACGTGACGTAAGACGTTTTGCAGCCGGAGCATCCTTGTGACCGCGCAATAAAACGGCACATTCGGGAGAAACGGCAGCAGTGTGCAGGTTTTACTTCTCCCCGTCGTTTGCTTTGTCTTCACCTTGAACCTTCACTTATTCCCCGTGTGAGTGGACCCTACTTTCCTAATGTAGCAATTACTTTGATTTATTATTTATTTTATTGTGAATTATTTGCTCATGTTTTGGCTTCCAATTTTACATTCTGTCCATTTATACAGCTGGATATTTTACTGAAGCAGGTCAGGTTTGGGGTTTGAACCTGCAAGCCCAGCTCTGTAACCGCTACACAAAGCTGCACCGCACTGCCACCAACTGCGCCACACTGCTGTCAAAGGCTATCAGTGTCCACACTTCCCTGAGGGCCTGAACGGTCCAATGTCATTGGCTTGTTTCATGGCCACGTGACCTTGCTGAGGCCTGCTTGAAAATCACCCTTTTTGTCCCATAATCCCCCGATAAATATTAAAATATTAAAATGAAAACATTTGGAATTGCATTTTAAAAGCTTCCCTTGGATTAATTCGTCGCATTATTTATATACCTGCATAAATACATATTTTATAGTACATAGTAAGTCACTTAAGTTATTTATCTGCACTTTATACAATGTGTGATGGCTGTGTGTGTGATTTCTGTGTGTGTGATTTCATTTCCGTGTGAATATCCAGTGGTGGAATCGGATCAGTGGTGCGCTGAATTCTCCAGTATTAAAGAAAAGCACATCAGCACAATGAGCATTTAATGAGCATGTGCCAGGATATCCCTGGATAAGGAGCCTCACAAAAACGCACTGGAACAGCAACGAAGGTCCTATGATCCAGTGGAGAGACGGTCGCCACTGCACTAGTCCTGATAGAAATGGGCAGGATCTAGATAGAGAGAGAGAGAGAGAGAGAGAGAGAGAGAGAGAGAGAGAGAGAGAGACTGTGAGAGAGAGAGAGAGAGAGAGAGAGAGAGAGAGAGAGAGGGACTGTCAGAGGTAGACTGAGAGAGAGAGACTGAGAGAGAGAGGGACTGTCAGAGAGAGAGAGGGACTGTGAGAGAGAGAGGGGACTGTGAGAGAGAGAGAGAGGGACTGTGAGAGAGAGAGAGGGACTGAGAGAGAGAGAGGGACTGTGAGAGAGGGAGAGAGCGATATAATGCGTGTTTTTTAAATCCGTAAATCTCTGCAGATCAGTAGAATCGCTCAATCTCACTCAAAGGTCTCGTGTTCTCAGAAAATCCCAGAGGCCTTCGAGCTATTTACCGCTAGGTTTTCGGTTCGATATCCTGAATGTTTTTCTGCTTGATCTGCAGGTCTGGTAAAAAGGTAATGTGTAAAATATCAACATGGTCTGTTCCCCAGGGAGAGCGTCGCTGGGCCTCCGCAGCACAGAGCAGCGATGGCCACACGGTCGCCCGCTTGCTGTCGTTACGCTGCACTTTCAATTCAATTGGCTGATTACACCCTCACCAGGCTTCTGCGCTCTGAAACACTTCCTGGTTTTAATGTGAAAATAGAAAAATGGCACTAGAGTTAGCCAGCCCTGCTCTAGCGTCTAGAGAGAGAGGTGTAGCTCGTGCTGTTGCTCTGACCATTGATTGTTATGGTTTGACCGTGGATTGTTGTGATTTGACCGTGGGTTTATGGTTTGACCGTGGATTGTTGTGATTTGACCGTGGGTTGTTGCGGTTTGACCGTGACAGGCTGACCAGACGCTGGGAAGCCTGATCGAGATGTGGGTGGATCGCATGGACAACATCACGCAGCCCGAGAGGAGGAAGCTGTCGTCCCTGGCTCTGCTCTCTCTGCTCCCCTCGGACAACAGGTGAGTAACCGCACCCACGCCTGCTCACCTGGTGTACAGGTAACTACTACTGAGCCCTGCTCCCCCCATCTCGCTGTTCACCTCTGACTTAGCTCTACATGCCGACCACAAAAAAAACAGGCATTTTTATTTAAAAAATATTTTTTATTTTGTTTCAAGTTTCCCTGGTTTCCTTTCAATTTAGTAGCCAATTCAACCCTCTATCTATTTGGATTCGCCCTCCCCTCACGAGCCCGCCGCTCGTCCTCCGGGTCAAGCTAATATCCCAAGGCCGGCGCCTCCTCCGAGACGGAACTTCGCCTACCTGGTCTTTAGGAACACCCTATTGCTCCTCAGCGAGCTCGTGCCAACTTTCCCTCCCCCCCCCCTGGGAGCAGACAACCAAAAGCCGTCCCCATTCGGGCTCCCAGCCAGAGTCGGACTGACGCAGTCGGGTTTCAAACCGCGTATACAGTAGGCAGCTTGCGCTCCCGGCAGAGTGCGTTACACCGCTACGCTACCCGGGGCCCCAAAACAGGCATTTTAAAAGCCGACCCACAGAGGTTGAGTTTCAGCAGTGAGGACCTGGCACTGTAGCACTCTTATCCACAAAGACTTCTTCACATTAGAGAAGAATATTCACATAGGAATATTCAGAAGAGTGAGTTTCAGCAGTGAGGACCTGGCACTGTAGCACTCTTATCCACAAAGACTTCTTCACATTAGAGAAGAATATTCACATAGGGAATATTCAGAAGAGGCTGTCCGCCAGTAGATTAGGACCTCAGTGAATGACATGCATTGTTGCAAAAATGTAAGAGTTCACATGAGTATGTAGGATTTTATATAGAACAGCCAACGTTCTCTTTAACTGAACGTGCCTGACATTGCTAGATGCCGACCATAGAAAAACAGGCATTTTTAAAGCCGACTCTACCCGACAGACACACAAAGAACACTTCTCTATATCAGTATCGATTAAACGAAGCGACCATCAATCTTTTCTGCTCCACGGCTGATGCTCTCCCTTTTGTCATATAAATAAAAATTGCATTTGTGTGACAAATTGTTGGAGTTGTTCTGAAACTGTTTTTTTATTTATTTATTCTATTTTTTTCTGAAAAACCTGAAATGTTATCTGCTGTGATTGAAGCGTTGCGTTTTCCTCCACTTTTCTTCTCTGGGCAAACTGTCAGCAGCGATAACATGTAAATCAGGGATTCAATGCATTTATTTTTTGTGTCCCCCACCTTTCAAAACTGAGAATGTCATTTGACGTAAAGGAAGTGTGTTGAGCCCCTGCTTTTGACCGGGGGGATTGGGTTAGATTTGTTTTATCGTCTCTTTGCAGGGTAAGGATGATCCTCAAAGAGAGCTCACATGTGCGATATCCACTTAAGGAAGAAGAATACGATGGGAGGGTCTCGGCAAACAGTCGAGTCTTATTACATTACTTCCCCATATCCACTCAGCCTCGTGGTAGTTTGGGAGCTTTTAAAATAAGTAACGCTTATTGGAACGAATTAAAAACCCAGCGAGTTTCACCATCCACATGATAATGCAAGAACATCAAAAGATTTTTTTAATGTTTTATTTATTTAGTTTTACTTTGATAATTTTTTCCTCTTTTCCTTTTCCACAAGGATTTTCCAAAACACTTGAGTTGGCACTCTACTGACTGAGTCACTCTGCTCCATTACTGACTGAGTCACTCTGCTCCATTACTGACTGAGTCACTCTTCTTTACTGACTGAGTCACTCTGCCCCTTTACTGACTGAGTCACTCTGCCCCTTTACTGACTGAGTCACTCTGCCCCTTTACTGACTGAGTCACTCTGCCCCTTTACTGATTGAGTCACTCTGCTCCCTTTACTGACTGAGTCACTCTTCTCATTTACTGACTGAGTCACTCTTTTTACTGACTGAGTCACTCTTTATACTGACTGAGTCACTCTTCTTTATACCGACTGCTTCACACTGCTCCTTTACTGACTGAGTCACTCTGCTCATTTACTGACTGAGTCACTCTGCTCATTTACTGACTGAGTCACTCTTCTCCATTACTAACTGAGTCACTATTTTTACTGACTGAGTCACTCTGCTCATTTACTGACTGAGTCACTCTGCTCATTTACTGACTGAGTCACTCTTCTCCATTACTAACTGAGTCACTCTTCTTTATACTGACTGAGTCACTCTGCTCATTTACTGACTGAGTCACTCTGCTCATTTACTAACTGAGTCACTCTGCTCATTTACTAACTGAGTCACTCTGCTACACACTGCCTTTTCTTTTATGCTTTTTCCCCTTTTCTCTCCAATTTTGGAAGTCGTGCTCTCTGCAACCTCCGCTGTCAATTCAGGAGAGCGTAGACAAGCACGCGCTCTCCTCCGAAACACGTTGTGTAAGCCACTGCTTCTTTTCACATTGCAGTCTACAAGTTAAACCTACAGACATTAGTCAGAGGAAGACACTTCATGTGCAGCTTCATACAGGTAGACTGTGGGAGCTTGATTGAACAGCAGGGGGCGCTGGTGTGTGACCAGGCCTGGAAAACCCGGCCCACTGACTCAGCTCAGGGTTACAAACCGGCAGTTTTATTTGTAGAAGTGTACTTTGTAGAAGTTGTCGTGTCTCTGGATTATGGCCCAGTACTGAGAACTGTAAACCAAGACAGTGACAGTTTACAAAACAGATTATAGCACTTTTTGACGGTTTAAAACTGTACAGTAAAATGAGAAGAAAAATGAGAAGACATCGCTTTCTTTCTTTTCCAAGGATGGTTTTTATTGCAGGTGTAACAGTTACTCTGTAACTTACAAAAGTTTTGAAGTGTGTGTGTGTGTGTGTGTGTGTGTGTGTGTGTGTGTGTGTGTGTGTGTGTGTGTGTGTGTGTGTGTGTGTGTGTGTGTGTGTGTATATATATATATATATATATACACACACGCACACAGTAGGCTCCGTTTTTATTCATACCCTTGATAAAGATGAACAAAAGAGATCATATAAAATGAGTTATATCACAATTATTCTTTTAAATGTAATCCAACAAAAACAAATCGTCATAAATATGCAACTTATTTGAAGTTTATGGTATTCTGTATACCTATAATGGTATCCTGTTTCCCTAGGGTATAAAAAGGAGGGAACACACGTTTGTTATGCTGTGGTCAGCCATCATCATGGTGAAAGGCAAATAACTCCCTGAAAGGGTGTTTTATTTTGAAAAATGACCACTTCCATCTGTGCCTCTTTTCCGCACTTGTCTCAGTCGCAGTTTTTTTCCATGCACCAATAAATTAAGCCCACAAGCTAACCCTAGCAAAAATGAGTAAAAAACAAACATTGCTGGAGAGCTTCTTTGAAAAGGGGGAAAGACCCAATGATGAGACAGCAGAAGACTCCAAGACTGCCAAAAAAAAAGAAATCTGCATTTAAAAGAAGTTGAGTTGAGTTGAGTCACATTTACATTATAAATGTAATAATTCAATTAATAATTAAATGATATAATATGCACTTTATTGTGTTTTTCCCGGTCCGTGGAAAAATTGTCTTGCATGAAACTGGTCCGTGGTGCAAAAAGGTTGGGGACCGCTGCTCTACAGAACAGGAGATCAAAACACTAAAAAGATACAAGATACTGCTTTCCACTTGTCAATTATTAGGAAGTTTAAGGCCACTTAGAGGACGCAGGTCTATCTTGCCCCCACATGTAGTGAGAGGGATGGTTTGAGAGGCGAAAAGAAGTCCAAGGGGCACAGTTCAAAACAACCTGGCATCTTGGGGTTACATGGTGTTCAAAGCTACCATTCAACGATGCCTACATCACAATGGCCTTATGGCAGACTTGCAAGAAGGAAGCCTCTTTTGAAGATAATTCACCAAAAAAGGCATCTTGAATTTGTCAAACTACATTTGAACTACAATTGGAACCGTGTCTTGTGACCAAATCAAGCTTTTTGGACATTCACATCAGCGTTATGTTTGGCGTCTAAAGAATGCAAGTAATGTTGAAAAGCACCTCATGCCTACGGTGAAACATGGTGGTGGATCTTTAATGCTTTGGGGTTGTTTTGCATCCATAGGCCCTGGGGCCCTTATTAAAATAGATGGAACAATGAACTCCAGCATGTACCAAGACATTTTGTCCAAAAACCTTGTTCCCTCTGCCAGGAAGCGACACCTTAGCTGCAGATGGACCTTCCAACAAGACAACGATCCCAAACATCATCCAAAGAAACTAAGAAATGGTTGACAGAGCACAAAATCAATGTCCTGGCGTGGCCATCTCAGTCTCCTGACCTGAATCCATTTGAACATTTGTAATTTGAACTCAAAAAAGCAGTCCACAAAAGTCAACCCAAGAATCTGAAGGAACTAGAACAATTCCTCTAGGAGGAATGGGTGAGGATCCTTCCCAAGAAGTTCCATAACCTCGCCCGACACTACAGAAGGCGACTACTTGCTGTTATAATGGCTAAGGGAGGAACCACAAAGTACTGATAACAGTGGTGTGAATATTTGTGATTCTTGATTTTTCTGGGGGGAAAAATTACAATTTGTGTAACAACCTTTCGATTGTGCTTTGTGCCAACGCATTATTTCTTTTTTTTTTTAAGCATAAAATATACTCATTACTTATATAGTTTATTTTATATGATCTCTTTTGTTCATCTTTTTCAAGGGTATGAATAAAAACAGTCTACTGTATATGTATAAATATATATATATATATATATATTTTTTTTTTGCAATGAAGTGAAGTGTGTTGGAGCGAAGTATGAATTCCAGCATGCTGACGTACATGGAAGAGAGAGCACGGATAATCAAACGCTGTAAATAAATGGAGGTTCATTTTTTTTTTTTATCTGCGCATTATTCGGGACTGGTTCGAGGACCGGTTTCGAGGAAACCCAGCCGTGGAGACTCGGGGTGAAGTCTCATTTCTTCTTTTTTGGGCATAAGAAGAAGAATTGAACATATTCCATGTGGCTTTGGCATGTGCTGCCAGGCGTTTCTGAATATGAAAGGCTTTTCAGG
Source organism: Aldrovandia affinis (assembly GCA_029706075.1). Taxonomy (NCBI): domain Eukaryota; kingdom Metazoa; phylum Chordata; class Actinopteri; order Notacanthiformes; family Halosauridae; genus Aldrovandia; species Aldrovandia affinis. The sequence goes on along the minus strand of JAINUG010000014.1, from coordinate 6,658,092 downwards.
AGCAGCCATGTTAGTTTGCCCTGACAAGCCTGCCGAGGTGACACGGGTAGCTCTCGTAAAGAAAAGTGGCCTCAGCGCGGGAGCGGTTGTTCGAGAGAATTGTCACATTCTTTGGTGTCGGCCTCAAATCCGTTTTTCTTTGTGGAAGTGAGTGAAGGTATATAGCTTGTTAAGGATTAATTCTGTGTGTTCTGCAGCGTGATGCAGGGTAAATTCTGTGTGTTCTGCAGCGTGATGCAGGATGAATTCTGTGTGTTCTGCAGCGTGATGCAGGATGAATTCTGTGTGTTCTGCAGCGTGATCCAGGACAAATTCTGTGGCATCATCAACATCTGCGTGGAAGCTCTTCACGACGTGATGTCAGAGGACCTGGACTCCGGGACCTTCAAAGAGTGAGCGCGCCGACCGTTAACAACACACCTCCACCAGTTACACCTCCACCTGGCCCCCATCACCGATCACGCATTCACCTGGCCTCAGCTAATGGGCTGCAAACTCACTCAAAAACCTTTCACCTAACAGGCTTTTCGATGTGACCTGTCGGGCAAGTGAGAGTTTAGTGGAAATGTCTATTTCCTGAATCCAGTAGCCTTAACAGCGAAGTGCCCCTTGTTTAAGGATCAGCGCTCTGAATACTGAAAACAAGTGGAATTACGGTTAAAACCCCCTCACTTATCCTACATGTAAAATATATTTCTTTGAATTAATTGAATAATTATTGAACTGAATGCAGCGATATCGCTACCATTTGACAAGACCAATCGCGACACGCATATCTCCGCTTTTCTATGGTGCGTCTGACCTATCATTTCCAGCGCAGTACTGTTACAATCCAAAATCGCAGCGTGATGCTAGTGGGCCATACGGTGTGTTGACCCTCGGACCAAGCTGGCTAGGCACTCTTGTGTTCATTCAAAGGAGTTGTAATAAAACCTGTCAGCGATGAACACCAGAACAGCCCACATTAATTTATGGGTATTAGGGGCAATCAGCGTGTCTCTTTGAGAGGAGAGAGACACAAGATGGGGATTTCGGTTAGTGAGAACGGGCCATGTGCTGCTTGCCTGGACAGGACCATAAAATGCATCGCGCTATCCCAACATGGCCATTCTACAAGCGGGATTCGCACTCCACAGAAAACAAGAAGCGCTGTGAAATGTCCTGTTTTTTAAAGGCCTGAAATTGACTAATTTTATCCCTGCCCCTACTTCTGCTACCCAATTCCATAATGTCATTTATGTGTTCTTGCCCCGGCTTTCAAGGTCGTAGCGGATTGTGGAATTGGCCGTGCATGTGATGGAAGTCAGGGGGTAATGAAAGTCGGGCCCCCACGTTGGAGGAAATCGTAGCTCTTAGCTGCCGTTCTGCATCTTCCAAACTAAGGCCGCAGCCTGGACTAATGGCCGTCATGGGGGAAAAAATTGATACCACATCATGATTTCTTTCAAAAAGTGATGTACTTTGGTTCAACCGGGAATTTTTTAACCAAAATGCGCTGACACCGGGAGTAGGGTTTTTGTCCGGCCCCGTCATGTTTCAAATGCGCGAGCGTGGCCCCTGGATTGTACTCGCTGAGGGATTTACCTTTGTCACACCCTCCAACATATTTCATAAGCAAGGTCACATTAGCCAGTTATAAATCACAAGCTGGAATGGATTACCAAATGTGTGTGTGAGTATGTGTGTGCGCGTATGTGTGTGAGCATGCGTGTGTGTGTGTGTGTGTGTGTGTGTGTGTGTGTGTGTGTGTGTGTGTGTGTGTGCGTGCGCATGCGTATGTGCATGTGTGTGTTAGTAAGTGTGTGTGTGTGAGTGTTTGAGTGCATGTGTGTGTGTGTGTGTTAGTAAGTGTGTGAGTGTGTATGTGTGTGTGTCTGCGTGTGTGTTTGCACGTGTGTGTGTTCTCACACTCCGCTCCTCTGTGCAGCTGCATGCTGATGTCCGGCATGGAGGAGCTGAAGTTGACGGAGGATGAGGAGCCACCCACGGAGCAGGACAAGAGGAAGAAGTTGGTGAGTTCTGGTCACACAGACTGGTCACATGCTCGAGGTCATCCCAGGGTCACATGCTCAGGTCACATGCTCACCCGTGAGCAGCGGCTTTCAGTCATAAACAGACTATTGGTCCATTACATTTAGCAAATACTCTTATATGGACAATCCATTTATACAGCTGGATATTGAACCTTTAACCTTAACGTTACAAGCTCAGCTTCCCTAACTGTTATACCTCATTATTGTCCATGTACCGGAGGCTCCGCGAGGCCCGGTTTAAGGTGATACAAATGCAGAAGAATACACAAGACAATATTACAAATGACAGTATAGTAAAATGGTAACATTCAAATATATCTAACAGACACAAGGTTTCCATCCATGAAAACAGTTGCACTCCTCAGTTACGGTTGTGTGAAAGCTGCCTTTGCCTTTCTCCCCACACCTCCTCTCACACTCTCTAAGAAGGGCTTACGAAATATCTCTCCCATATGGGGCCTGTTCAAACAGGCAAAAGCAGAAAGCGATTTGCTAAAATAGCCCCCAGCAAGGTTTTAGAATGTGAGAGTGCATCACTTTGACGCTGAATGAATAATGCAGCTTAGCTGTGTGTGGGGGGGTATGGTTATGTGTGTGTGTGTGTGTGTGTGTGTGTGTGTGTGTGTGTGTGTGTGTGTGTGCGTCGGCATGGTTTCATTAGCTCGCTAGCTAGCAAGTTAAATAACTAGCAAGTTACTTGCAAGTGTCAGTTCAATTTTGTTAAATGTAAACTGCCAAAATAAAGGAAACACCAACATAAATTAGGGCATTGGGCCACCACGAGCCACCAGAACAGCTTCAGTGAGCCCTTGGCATAGATTCTATTGGAGGGATGCAATAGCATTCCTCGAGAAATTCCATAATTTGGTGTTTTGTTGAGGGTGGTGGAAATTGCTGTCTCAGGCAGCCGCTCCAGAATCTCCAATAAGTGTGCAATTGACTTGAGACCTAGTGACTGAGCCGGCCATGGCATGTCCAGGAGGTGAGCTAATTAGTGAAATCTGGTGGCGTGGTGCGTGGCGCGTGGCGCGTGGCTGGAGCAAATACCTGCAGACCCTGCGGCCCTCGAGGCCCGGAGTTGAATAGCCCTGACGTACATGCTCTAAGTGCATTGATTAGCTTCTTCCAATACAGGGGGGAAAAAGCAGTGCAATTATTTTTGAATAATATCCATTTTTTAAGAATATATTGTGCATAGATATATTCAATCTGATGCTTTCTGAACGACGATCTTTAAACTCGGCCAGAGAGCCCAGCGGGTCTCTTGAGAGTGTGCACGTACACCAAAGCCTCTATCCACAGCCATGGAGAATCAGGAAGCATGCTGGGATACGCTTAAACAGTACCTAAGGTGATGTCTGACAGTGGCACTGAAGAGCGGAGTCAGCGGAGGCCTCCGTGTTGCTGGAAGATGATCACTGTGCTGCCTGATCAGTTGCTCTTATGTTCTTTAATTTGTGCCATTAGAATAATAGTGGTTCTGTGTGGCTCAGTAGGTAGACTATGGCGTTGGCAACACTTAAGTTGTGGGTTCGATTCCCACTGGGATCACATATACTGAAAAATGTATGGATGGACTTTAAGTCGCTTTGGATAAAAGCATCTGTTAAATGGCATATATTACAAATTATATTAATAAACCGCTCATTATTGGGAGCTTTCTGTCAGCTTGAGGGGGGTCTCCCTCTCTCTCGTCCGCTGTGAGAATGAAGTCATAGAAACGCATGTGAGTTTTTCATATCTGTGTGGAATATTGTCAGTCTGCATCGCATGTCCACTTAGAGTATTTCACAGAACATTTGGACTGTCCGCTGAGTCTCTCTGGCTCTATCGTTTTTTCCCCTGTTATATTATTTATTTTTATATTCCACATTTTTCAGCCACACAGCGGGGTACGCTTTCAGGTCCTTTTTTTTCTCCAAGAATTTGTTTCTGATTTTATCCCATTTTATTCCAATTCAGTAGCCAATTACACCCTCTATTTTTCATGTCATTCCCCCCTCGTATTGGGAGTTCACTGCCGTAGCCCTGAGACCGGCAGTGACCAAACGATGTGCCACCGCCTCCAGGTCAGCATTCACAGAGCTATCGACAGTTTTTCCAGGACATTGGAACATTTCCTGTACGCAGCAAACTCATATCGGCTTCCCTCCCCCTCCCTGGGGTGGACAGCCAATTTCCGCCCCCTAGTGGCACTCCCGGCCAGAGCCGACACTGGCGTGGCCGGTGGAATCTAACCCCACAGTCACAGTGGCCAGCGTCGAACACCTGGGAGGCCCTGGTTTCAGATCATTTTTTGAGATGGTTGGAGGGATTTGTCATGGCCGTTGTTTGCGGTGCCAGTGTGGAATTACGCAGGGCACGGCTGCTCGTCCACCCTGCTCTCTGCAGTGCTGGTGTGGGCATGGCGTGAGAGCTGACAGTTTCACCCCCGTTGCGGCAGGAGTCTGCACTCTGCAGTGGCAATTACGTCTAATTGGGTTTTCCGTCTTATAAAACCATCTTGTGTTGTGTTTGTGCCCTGTACAACTGTAGAAATATGTTAATTTGTTCCTGGAAATTGAGATTTTCTCCCTGTTGGCGAGGCCACCGACAGTTTGCTGAATAGATACTTCTTTATGTGAGTGCGAGGTCTCTCCTGTAGCCTCACACCACGCAAGACAATTAACGTGAAAATCACTCCCTTTTGCTCCTGCACGTTTAACTGTTTCGGATGTTGGTAAAGAAAAGTAATAATGCTTTTTAATTTTTTTTGTTTTATTTTAAAATAAAATACGTTTGGATCCCTGCCATCATTGTAAAGTAGTTTTTAAAGTATTACTTCAATATTGTTTCAGATTTTTACAGTTTTTCTCCCAATTTGGTGGCTAATTGTACCCTCTATCAACTATCCCCCCTCGTCACAAACCCACTGCCTACAGCTATGGGAACAGCCACTACTCTGGGACTGGCGGTGGCAAGGACAGCGAACCGCCTCCTTCGAGACGGAACTCACCCGAGTGCCGATCGTGATTCCGAAACGTCCAGAGAAGCTTTCTGTACCTGTGGCAAGCTCACGGTAGCTTCCTTCCCCACTCCCCCACAGCTAATTGCCCGGCCCTGAACGGGACTCCCGGCCAGAGCCGGGCTGGAAATTATAACCTTTGAATCAGTAATTACAGTGCTTGTATATTCACCAATTTTCTAGCTAAATAAAACTGTCATAACACCAGTAATGGGGGAAAAATTCAGAAAAGTTATCTTGCATGGCCAGTTATCATATAATTGGTTTTGTGTTTGTAAATGCCACCAAATAATGCTGCCTCCCACTGCAGTTTTTAAAAATATCAAAGTCACGTTTGAATGATTTTTTCTGCATCCAAAATCAATGGATAGATATCCGTAGCAACGGCTCCGTTGACCCTCCGTGAATTGAATTGCTGCTGTCACCGTAGGAGACAGGAAGAGGAAGTGACACATGACAAGGGGTGTGGGCGGGGCTTACGGTGTAGTGGGCAGTTTGATGTTCCCGTCAATAAAACGCTTTAGACCGATACGCTATCCGCTGCCCCAGGCTTGCATTTATAGTGGAGTGACATTTCTGCACCCCCCCCATACGTTATTCTGGAGTGGTTAGCCCTTTAGAATACACGGTCCACATTACGCATTCTAAGCATCAGTCTACGAGGCAGTTTAAGTATTCATTAAACACTTCAACACTTTCGCAAACACCATTTCCTGTGACAGTTCACCTCCATTCTTCCACAACGTTAAGACGACCAAAGATTAGTTTTAAGTGAATTATTCATAGCCATTGAGTGTTGATTTTTGTTTTTGTTAAGTTGTGCCCTTCCCTCTGCCATCCATAATTTAGGAGGGGACTCAGAATTAATAAGGGGGCTGAGGAGGTTTTTTTTCTGTTCAGTTTGAGTGTCTTTCTGTCGTGCGGTCATTCCTTATGCCAGCACCGCTGTCGGCCGCGGGCCCGGTTCTCAACTTGATATAGGCCTCCCGGGTGGTCTAGTGGTTACAATGTTCGGCCACTGCGACCAGGGTTTGATTCCACTGGGAGTGCCACTAGGGGGCGGCAATTGGCTGTCCGCCCCAGGGAGGGGGAAGGGAAGCCGATATGAACTCGCTGCGCATAGGAGTGGGTCTGTGTACCGGAGTTACAGTCGACGGCTTGACGGCGTGACTGCCACCTCGCAGGAGACGATACTTCGCCTTTGTCACTGCCAATCTCAAGGCTACTGCAGCGAACTCACAACACAAGGGGGGATTGACATGAAAAAGAGAGGGTGTGATTGGCTACTAAATTCGGAGAAAATGGGATAAAAAAAATCTGAAAACAATTCTTTAAAAAATGAATTGATAAAAAAATCATGATATTCAACTTCGTCCCCGCACACTTTCTCATCGCTGTGAGTAACAGACAGCGTTTCGGGCCAAAGTATTTCACTCCGGGGGGGGCGGGCGGCCCTGGTCTAAACACGTTCTTGACTTATCCCAAAGGGCCGCTCGTGAGCTCGTGCGATATCGAGCCGGTCTGTTTCTCCGTTTCTCGTGTCTCTTTGCTTCGGCTCTGCAGAGAAAGACCACCCACCTCTGGAGATGGAGAAAGTCGTGCGCTAGTTGTTGGCACAAGTTTGACATTTTCAACTCGCTCCCCACGCACCCGCCCCCCTCCCTCCCTCCCTCCCTCCCTCCCCCGCAACTCAGGAGCGATCTGATCTTTATTGCTATAATTTCTCCATCTCTGTAACTTCTGCGTTCACCTACTTTTATGCCCTCTGTTCTGTTTTATGCTTTTTCTTCTTCATGTTGACTCTCTCTCTCTCAGACCTGACTACACAAGCGGATGATGTAAGATACTGAAGTGGCCATAACCATACGTAGCCATGACGAGTAACGCACGCATGAAATAGAGACCTGACGTTTCAGAAGGACTAGCTGCTTTTAAATAAGGGATGAACACAGTGTGTAAGGGATAGGGGAGTGTTGGAAATGCCGTTACATCTGTTGCGTAGTCCTAACCAGGAAGACATGGTGTCGTCAGGGAAAATATCCTGCTTTTCTGTGAGCTCCTGGCTCCCTGCGCATATGCTTTTGTCCAAAGGGACTTCCAAGGCCAACTTTGTAAATAACAAGACTACAGACCTGATTAGATTGCACAAGTGAATGATGTAAGATATTGAAGTGGGTATAATACGTAAGCAGGAGTAACACACACATGCAGCCAATACACACTCACACTCACACACACACATACACACACATGCACACACGCACACACACGCTCACACACACACACACACACACACACACACACACACACAGCTGGGAAGGTCATAGCCACCAGTTTCCCTTAAGACCGGTGATCAGGTATGTTGGGTTTATTTAGGGTTAATTTAGGTCTGAAGAGCACACTGATGAAAACGAGCAGGGAATCAAACACAACAAGGGAACACGGCTAAAATTAACCACGTGAGGGGGGTGGGGCTGAATTTGTGAGATGAATTGAGAATGAAAGCCACACAGACAGGTGATAGAGGAGTAGATCAAATCGATAGATAAGTCAGTGAACAGTGTGTCCTGACACAGATTTATCACTTTCTTCTTTCTTTAATCCCCCTCTTCAGATTTTATTTTTCCCCCTCTTGGTATTTTTTGGGTGGTTTTTTTTGTTTATTTTTCACTCTAATGCGTTACCGTAGATGGGTGCAGAGGGAGATTGGTAGGAGCAGTTGGCTAGGGTAGTCCAGCAGAGACAGGGCCGATAAGGATCACTGCCCGACAGATTGAAATACTTAGACTAAACGGCCCGGTAAACATCCAACCATCAAGATAAACGCTCAGACTTCAGAGCTTGTGTGGTAGAACCATAGTACAGGTACAGAGGCACTTACATTCTTCTCTTTACACTAAGAAATACTGCTAAAAATGTCATCATCATCTCCCTGTATTTTGCTGCATTTTCAGGAATGGGTTTTTCACATTTCCTCGTCTGTAAATTGGCTTCATGCTGCGTTAGCTCCTGGATTGGATGGTGAAATGGAGTCCGGTGCCCAAGTGTGCATTTCAGCAGTGAGCCAAATTCAGTGCATTTTATTTTAATTTTTTTTAAAGGCGGCTTCGGTTGGGCGTTAATGACGTCCAATGAAAGGGCAGAGACCAAGAACCAGAACTTTTTACATTTATTAGTCAACTTCAAAAACTGGCAATAGAGTTTTGGAAACATCTCAAATATAACACTCTCATTGTCAGCACAAGGCCCTGCAATCGCAAAAGTTGAGCCAAGTTGACCCCCACTAACCACAAACAGCCACAGCACTGACCCCCACTAACACAGCACTGACCCCCACTAACACAGCACTGACCCCCACTAACACAGCACTGACCCCCTCTAACACAGCACTGACCCCCACTAACACAGCACTGACCCCCACTAACACAGCACTGACCCCCACTAACACAGCACTGACCCCCTCTAACACAGCACTGACCCCCTCTAACACAGCACTGACCCCCACTAACACAGCACTGACCCCCACTAACACAGCACTGACCCCCTCTAACACAGCACTGACCCCCACTAACACAGCACTGACCCCCTCTAACACAGCACTGACCCCCTCTAACACAGCACTGACCCCCTCTAACACAGCACTGACCCCCTCTAACACAGCACTGACCCCACTAACACAGCACTGACCCCACTAACACAGCACTGACCCCCACTAACACAGCACTGACCCCCACTAACACAGCACTGACCCCCTCTAACACAGCACTGACCCCCACTAACACAGCACTGACCCCCTCTAACACAGCACTGACCCCCACTAACACAGCACTGACCCCCACTAACACAGCACTGACCCCCTCTAACACAGCACTGACCCCCACTAACACAGCACTGACCCCCACTAACACAGCACTGACCCCCACTAACACAGCACTGACCCCCACTAACACAGCACTGACCCCCTCTAACACAGCACTGACCCCTCTAACACAGCACTGACCCCCTCTAACACAGCACTGACCCCCTCTAACACAGCACTGACCCCCTCTAACACAGCACTGACCCCCACTAACACAGCACTGACCCCCTCTAACACAGCACTGACCCCCACTAACACAGCACAGGCCACAAAAACAGAACACAGGCCACAAAAACACAGAATTGGCTCAGAGAGAGGGAGAGAGATTGAAAATGACTGTGACTTGTGGAAAGGGAGAGAATCGTGTGGCGAAGCACTCAAGCTGTCAGGCCACGCTCAAGGCCATTATGTAAATGGGAAAAAAATATGACTTCAAACTAATTGTATGAGTATTAAAAAAATTATAATATCATTTCAATTTTTTTTGCATAAAATATAGCTCATTACCTATATTGTTTATTTTAGACAGCCTTTTTGAAGGGTGTGAATAATTGTGGAGTTGACGGTACATGAATAAAGAGTTGTGCTCACCTTGTCTGTCATGTTGCTGTGGCGGTGTCATACGCAGCTTGAGGTCTCGGCTCGATTTGGGACATTAGAGATCGCACAGAAATTACAGCACGGGGGGGGGAATCCTGGTCAAATTCCAGATCTGTCTCTCCCAATTTGTGTGATTTTAATTAGCTAGCGTTGACCCCGCCTCTCCTCCTCTGTCTGCATCATGACTCATGAGGTTATCTTCCCATCTCTCCCTCTCTCTCTCTCTCCTCCCTTACTCACTCCCTCCCTCTGTCTCCCTCTCTCTCATCTCTTTGTCTTTCTCCCCCCCCCTCTCTCTTATTCGCTCTCACTCTCTCCCCCTCCCTCTCTCTCTCAGTTTGTGGAGGGGTGGGGGTGTTTGTCAGAGTGGGTTTTCTGTGGAAGAGTGATGTGTGGACCTGTAGGCCCTCTCTTGGCGGTACCGCGTGTTCTGTTCAGGGTACGAGACACCTTCCCCCGTACTCCCTGTTCTGTTCTGCTCTCCACTGAGAGCGCTCTCTTCCAGAGATTACAGCTGTCAGACCTGCCACATTTCTAAAACCCTTCTCTCTTTTTTTACCCCCTCCTGGTTTGGGACGGGCCCCTGATTGTGTTTGTGAGCCCGCCCGCATTGCCGAAACGCTGCCCGCCAGCTCAGGAGAGCACACGCAGACGTGTTCCAACGTCAATCCCCTCCTGCACGCCCTCCTTGTCTGAGAGGGGTTTCAGTATCCCAAGAAATAATACTAATAATTCAAAAATCATTTACCAAGTATCTGCACGTCAGCCTGCTTCCTGGAACAGCATTTGGGACGGCTTCTGTCCCTGAGGTGGAGGCACGTAACGACGCTCTGATTCACCCTGGAAATGAAACCCCACTGGCGTTTTCGCTACATCATAAATAGAGCCCATCCCAGGTGTCAATCCTGAGGATGGTTTTTAAATTTACCGCTGGCCGGTGTGCCGCTCAGTGTCTCCGCCGGCCCTTTTGGCGGAGATCGGTGCTGACGCTGCCCGGCTTCGGCATCTGTTCAACTTTTATTATTCCATTCTGACTGGGGCCTGTGTGCAAGGAATGTTCTAGACCAGGGCCATTCAATTGCTTCTTATTTGGGGGCCCAGATTTTAAAAACCAAAAGTGCAGGGGGGCTAAACATTTAGGGGGGGCGGCAGTGGGTTGGGCGGGGGTCATTTTGTTTTGTTCCTTTACAACACTTCGTGGCCCACGTTTGGCCTTGGGGCCACCAGTTGAATAGGCCTCTTCTAGACTGTTTGAGTCACAAATAAAGTGAGAAACTTGAGTGCATGTTGTGTATTGTTTGAGCGTTATGAAAGGTTCTCACGTGTCATGGAAAAACCTTGAAAATAATCGTCATGGAAACTACTGGAAAAGCTCTATGTCATGGAAATGTCTGATTCCATGTAACGCTTTTTTTAAAAGATTTTTTTTCAGATAACGTTACCACTAAATATATGTTCCCCTGCCACCGTTGTTGCCACCTGCCATGGCTGTTCTCTCACACACACACACACACACACACACACACACACACACACACAGACAGACAGACAGACAGACAGACAGACAGACACACACGCTTAGGTTGTGGGTTCAATCCCCACTGGGACCACATATACTGAAAATGTATGCATTCACTACTGTAAGTCGCTTTGGATAAAAGCGTCTGCTAAATGGCATATATTATAAAGTCCGTTTTTGCGTCAGTCGCAAAAGAAAAAGTAATTTTTGAAATTTGTCATTGAAATGTCATGAAAATGGAAATGGAAATGTGATTTGAGTGGGAACCCTGGTTCTGGTATAATCGGTGGCGGTGTGGATTTAAGGGTGTATGTTGTGTATTGTTTGTCTGTTATGGTGTAATCGGTGGCAGTGTGTATTTAGTGGTCGGTTTGCAAGCTCAGACCATGTGTAGGATGTTTAACCTTTGAACAGTGTACGCAGTCGCTTCTGAAAATATCCAGATGAATAAATGGATATTATGTAAGCCGAATAAGCAGCTCAGGATTAGAGTGCCTGCAAGAGACGACAGCAAGAACCTACACAGCAAGAAACAAACGTCTTAAAACGCTTTGAGTTTGTGCTCACTAAATTCATTAATTTTTCATGTCATATTTGAGTGAAAGCTTTCTTAAGGCAGAGGCTCGTGGAAAGTGGTCTGTCTCGGTTTTCGGGATGTTTTTAATTTTTTTTAATAAAAGGCACCGCTAAGGATAATTTATTCCCATCAGCCCATTCTGCCACTTAGAGATTAATTTATGCCCTGCTCGGGCGCTGCTGGCCCATTGTGATCTGTTTTATTAATGTGAGCTGATCGTGCCTTTCACAGGTGACACTCCTGTGACCCCAGGGGAATAATATTGGCGTAAAGGTCAATCGTTCCAGGCCGTTATTTGAGTACGAGGGGGCAGTGTGTTATCATTATTAGGGTATATTTTACAGTAAGTTGTGCTTTTGAAGTGGTGCTACATTTACCTTTCTTAAGCACTTTGTTTGTCGCAGGCAGTAATTTAGGATTCCTACGTTTATTTAGCAATTCCACAGTTTCAGAATTTAAGATATTATCGTTTATTTGTTCATTTGTTATTTTTTATTTTTTTATTAACGGTACCTGACCTGCTTGCCCTGTTCACAGCGTTCTACCTTATCCTCCGAGACACGACATACCTGCTCACTCTCACCAGCTCCAAAGTCTTCAGGTTGTGTAAACTATGTGTGACGTTGCCCTGAGAAGTGCTCACAGTTTGAGTCTCAGCATGCAGCACTGTGACTCTGTTGCATGTAAAGAATGACATTTTCAGAGCCTGATGATTCTCTTTTTACACGTGTGTTAGCTCCCAGTCCAACACTGTGCATTTTCAGTATGGAACGTTTCTGGAAGTGATTTGAGGACGTTGAATGTGTTTGAAACTGATGTCCTCTCATTACATTACAGGCGTTTAGCAGACGCTCTTATCCAGAGCCACTTTTATTTACATGCAATCCATTTATACAGCCGGATATTATGTGGAGATGAGTTATGAGAGCCCTGGACAGCGGTGCTATATTTGATGGATTGGGAGCGTGCGAGTGCGCCACATTTCACACGTGATGCCGTCGGTGACGGTGGTGTGGCGCGTGGTGAATGTGGAATGCCTATTGTGCTGAGTTTCCTCTTTTTGATGTACACAATGAAAATAATCTTTCTCTCGCTCTACCTCTCTCTCTCTCTCTCTCTCTGTCTCTCTCTCTCTCTCTCTCTCTCTCTCTCTCTCTCTCTCTCTCTCTCTCTCTCTCTCTCTCTCTCTCTCTCTCTCTCTCTCTCTCTCTCTCTCTCTCTCTCTCTCTCTCTCTCTCTCTCTCTCTCTCTCTCTCTCTCTCATACTGCATGGAGCTACTTTATGTGCTGTTATTATTTGTAATAGCTTTACTATGTACAGACATAAGTGGTTACTTGAATAAATAGTAAATTGGTGCTATGAAAAATATTGTTTATATAAGGAGGCAATGTATATGCTCCTAGTGTATGCTATATGAGTATTTTTTAAAGATTTGTTAGGAGTTTAAAAATGAAACTTGAAAACATTTATTTACATATCACAAGCACCCCATCGATCATTCATCACAGACTTCTGCTGACACATGGAAAGGTTGCACACATTGATCACGCACGCATAAAAACCACATTCTCTTGAGATGGATTACTAGATGACAAGATGAAGAAACACATGGGAAGCATTGCTTTGGAACAGAGCTTTAGTTTCTGTTAAATATTTCAGTATTTAATATTTTAGGTCTAGTTTTTACTTGGCATCATTTTGATATATAAGTAATTTGATACATAGAGAGGATATATGAGTAACTTGGCTTTTTTTCACATTGAAAACGTTTTAATTGAAATATATATTTTTTAATTGTAGAGTACATTAGGGGTGAGGATATTAATATCATGTGTATGCGTTTATATGTGGAAAGGCAGTTAGGTCGTGCTATTATTTTATTTATATATATATATACACACACACCGATCAGCCACAACATTAAAACCACTGACAGGTGAAGTGAATAACATTGATCATCTCGTTACAATGGCACCTGTCCTGTCAAGGGGTGGGATATATTAGGCAGCAAGTGAACAGCCAGTTCTTGAAGTTGAAAAATGGGCAAGCGTAAGGATCTGAGCGACTTTGACAAGGGTCAAATTGTGATGGCTAGATGACTGGGTCAGAGCATCTCCAAAACGGCAGGTCTTGTGGGGTGTTCCCGGCATGCAGTGGTTAGTACCTACCACATGTGGTCCAAGGCGACAGGGTCATGGGCGCCCAAGACTCATTGATGCGCATGGAGAGCGAAGGCTAGCCCGTCTGGTCCGATCCCACAGAAGAGCTACTGATTGCTGAAAAAGGTTAATGCTGGCTATGATAGAAAGGTGTCAAAACACATAGTGCATCGCAGCTTGCTGCGTATGGGGCTGCATAGCCGCAGACCAGTCAAAGTGCCCATGCTGATCCCTGTCCACTGCCGAAAGCGCCTACAATGGGCACGCGAGCGTCAGAACTGGACCATGGAGCAATGGAAGAAGGTGGGCTGGTCTGATGAATCATGTTTTCTTTTACACCATGTGGGTGGCTGGGTGCGTGTGTGTCGTTTCCCTGGGGAAGAGATGGCACCAGGATGCACTACGGGAAGAAGGCAAGCCAGCGGAGGCAGTGTGATGCTCTGGGCAATGTTCTGCTGGGAAACCTTGGGTCCTGGCATTCATGTGGATGTTACTTTGACACGTACCACCTACCTAAACATTGTTGCAGACCAAGTACACCCCTTCATGGCAACGGTATTCCCTGATGGCAGTGGCCTCTTTCAGCAGGATAATGCGCCCTGCCACACTGCAAAAATTGTTCAGGAATGGTTTGAGGAACATGACAAAGAGTTCAAGGTGTCTGACTTGGCTCCAAATTCCCACAGATCTCATGCAGCATTTGTGTGTTTATACCTTTAAGGCGGATGCAGATTTGTGCATCTGTGGGATGAAATGCTGTTAGCTGAAATAGACAAATGAAGTCTGATTTTAATTTTAATTTTTAATATTTTTTGTTTATTGATTTTTTTATTTAAATGTCAATGCATGGAGGCATCACTAAACTCTCAAAAGTTTTTTATTTCATGTTTCTATCTGCTTAGAGGCAGGACTTGAAAGGATCCAGAAAACCCTCAGGTTTTAAGAGGTTGTGTAGAATAATTGCTGCGTTTTTAGCAGGCGTTTTAGGTCTAAATGGGTTAAAGGATCTGCTCCTAACGTCTTGGTGCTAGATACCACAGGACACCTTCAGAGGTCTTGTGGAGTCCATGCCTCGACAGGTCAGAGCTGTTTTGGTGGCACAAGGGGGACCTACACAATATTAGGCAGGTGGTTTTAATGTTGTGACTGATTGATGTATATATATATTAGGGCTGGGACTTTAACGCGTTAATTTCGATTAATTATAAGAAAAAATATTGAAAAATGGCATTTTAATGACATACTCCAGACACCACGGAACGTTCTCAATGCTAAACATGTTGCAGCTATTGATAAACGTTAATTGCAAGCAGAGTCGAACCCACACTCGACCAGATGACTTCAGAGCCAAGATGAGTAAGACATCTAACAAAGTAACCAACTCACTGGCTCACTGGATTGCATTTACTGCTAAAGACTTTGAACTGCCAGTTTTGATTTGACTGTTCCTAAAATTATTTTAAACCACTGGTCTGTGTATGCAAAATAAACAAGATTTTGCTGCTTAAACTTATGGTTTTCATTGATTCAACAAAATCCATTTGATTTTTGAAATGATGGATTGCCTCTAATTAATTAGATTAATTTTTTTAATCGCCAAAATATATATATATAAGAACTATTGAAGGTTGTGAGGTTAAAATAATTGCTGAATACGCTCCAGACATCAGCACTATTGCATTTACTAAAGAAAGTTTTGATTTGACTTTATTATTTTAAACCCGCATGCAACAACAGGTTTTTCAACATAGATTTTGATGTGGATTGTTTTATTAAAATAGGACAGCACAGCAGCACAGAAATTATTTGTTTGGTGCAGAAATGTATGGTGGTTTTTATTTTACTTTTATTTTACTTCAGGCTCCAAACTTGTTTCTTATTCAAATAAGTACATTTGTGTGGGAGCTCGGGTTGTAGTGTAATAAACTTATTTGTAAATGGTGCCATATCCGAACGAGACAGGCAGCTGCATAAGTTAACGCTACCTTACGTCTTCTGAAACTTTTCACTCTGTTTTCCACAAAAAGAAAGTTGTATTATATATAACCCGAGATTCGGAACACTTAAAATTAACCACGGTGATAAAATGCAACAATTAAACGTGAACAACTGGCACATCTGTAATGGTGATACTCTTCTTCTGTTCTCATCCGCTGTGAAGTTCTGATGAATGTTGATTTTTCGTTTTTTTTTGTACACGGAAGCGTTCTGGGATTCCATCAACGCGCCGTCTTATCGCTCGCGAGCAGGTGGTTCGCGTTACCTTCTCGTTCTGTCAGTGTGTGTGCAATGAATTTCCTTCCATCGTTTTTTTTTTTTTATACAGACAAAAAATGACAGACGTAGAGAAAGGGGAGCTCTTATCATCTTTGCACGGTGGCTCAGAGCAGACATTGATAAAGATCGGATCGTCTGTTCTGTCCCCTCGGGGGTTAAATCTGCCGTCAGACTTTCAGCTTGCACCGCCACTGTCACAGTATCTGCAGAGTAAAGGCCTATACATGCTTGCGCGACCGCAACGTGACTGCGACGTGACATCCTCTGCAACAGGTCGCAGAGGTTGCGTTGATGTTGCAGAGGGTGTTGCAGAGGATGTCGCGCACCTAGCACAAAAATCTAACTCACGTAGATGTTGCACAGCATTGATTGGTTGGTTAGCGAATGGAGGTGGAGCTGTCATGGTCATAGTTCATCGACCTAGTACATCATTTTTCCACATTTTACATTGTAAGCATTTAGCAAATGCTTTTATCCAGAGCAACATCCAGATTAGGGGAGAAAGATAAAAGCAGTGATTTTTTTAATCCTGTGAAAAGACAGAAAAAGACCATCCTTCACTTCCCTTAATACACAGGTGTCAAACTCATTCCATTGAGGGCCGAGTGTAGGCAGGTTTTTGTTGCAACCAATGCACTACACCAGGTGATTTCACTAATTAGCCCACTTCTTCAACTAAGGAGGGAACCTAATTGAAATCACCTGGTGTAATGCATTGGTTACAACAGAAACCTGCACACACTCAGCCCTCGATGGAATGAGTTTGACACCCCTGCCTTAATACATTAACATTATTTTCAAGAGTCGTCTGCTGGTTCCTTTGTTCCGTGTGAATTACGCTATTATTTTAATGCTATAAAGTTGAGTTGCTCACACACAAGCTGCTTTCATGACAGGCGTGCTTCCTTTTTTTCAAAGGTTTTAAAATCTGTTGTACTGACAGTACATTAAACTCTGAGATTCTGCAAACAACGAAGGATTGACTGTGGTCTTCACGTCATTCACTTCACTTATATATTTAAGGTTGCAAATGTCCAGATGTTTTGTGTTGTGCTTTAGATATATAGACATATAAATGTAACATGTCACTACAACACCTTAATGCGCAGAATATTCAACTAACAAAACAAAGAAAGAGCAGGGTGCATATACATTTTTTTAAGCATATAGCAGATGCTCCAGAGCGATTTACTAGATGTGCATTAATACATGGTAAGAACAATCATAGTTTGCACAAGAGATCAGTGAAGTAATACAGTGATAGACATCATTGTTGGCAGCTGCATACCATACCTGTATATATCTATGCCAACGTTAGCTAAGCAAAACTATCAATATCTAGCTAGCTAGCAATCTGGTATCACGGCCAAATAAACCTCGCTAACAGTAGCTAACAATATAGATAGCTAGCATAATTTGTTCAACACGGTATAAAATGAACCAGCTTCAGGAAAGATTGGCTGAAGAAGTTCGAAGGTACAGGAGTTTCCCTGCTTTCATGAAAACTTTACCAACCTTGTTCAATACATTTACGCCTACTAGTCTACAGAAGTGTAAGGACACCATGTCACATAGGTTGCGCAGAAGTATAAATTGCCGGGTGCTCTGCAACGTGTTGCGTCGCAGTCGCGTTGCTTACGCAGAAGCATGTAGAGGCCTTATGGCCGAATAACTGACATTAATCGTCATTAAAAAAAATGTAGATGTAAAACCAGTAGACAAACTGGTTCTGTGTGGCTCAGTAGGTAGAGCATGGTTCTGTGTGGCTCAATAAGTAGGGCATGGTGCTGACAACGCTTAGGTGGTGGATTAAATTCCTATTGGGACCCACACATACTGAAAAATGTATGCATTCAGTACTGTAAGTCACTTTGGATAAAAGCGCCTGCTAAATGGCATATATATAAACCAAACCCTGTATTGTGAACTTCTTTTCTTTCTTTCTTTCTTTATTTTCTTAGCATCTGAATTTCCCATTGCTGAAATTTTTTATTCTTTATTTCTTTATTTATGGTCCTGGTCCCCCCAAAAAAAGAGAAAGAAAATAAGGATATTTATTTCACAGTTATAAACTCCTTGAAGCAGAGGGGCGAGTATGATTACGTAATTACACATTTTATCAATGTGCATAAAACTGAGTGGGCCAATATTGTGAGGGGGTATTCTAGTTACAATTTCTAAAAAGATGTAAGTTTGTAAATGGTACCAAGAGCTTGAGAAAGATTTGTGTTTGTGCTGACTGCAAGTAGGGAAGGGAGTTGAGCAGTGATTTCTAAATGAAGAAATAAACCAAGCCGCACCCAACGTGTTCTGCATTTCACAGAGGAGGTTGATGCAGTGAAACCAATGACTTGCACTATTTTATATCTACACTTATATTGGCATATACATAATACTTATATTTTTTAATTGGTTTACATTTGTTCTCACTTTTTATTCATGCATTTATATGCTGAGACCGAGAGGAGAATGTTGTGTTTCCATCAATCGCTGCTAACTGCTACAATACATACACTTGATGTTTCTGCCATTGTGACACATTCACAACGTGTGTTTATGTAGGCTACATTTTATTATACCGTATTTTAAATTCGACTTTCTTTTCCCCCCAAGAATGGGCTCTCTCGCTGATCGGTGTCTCATGGAGGCGTGCTGTAATATAATGAATATATTTTTCTGCTCGTGGAAATAAGAAATGTAGGCATCTAATGTTTCTTAAGACCTACCTGAACAAAACCAAATCCTTATTTTTGAGATGACATGCACTAAATGGAGTTATTACTACTTGCAATAATGTCAACCCCCAAAGGGCATTGGTTGGTGTCGTCTTGTATGCCTGGAAACCTTTATGTTGACCTGGTGTTAAAACTCCACTGCATAAGATTGACAGACAATAGATTACACTTGGATATGAATGTGAAGTTACTGAAGAAAGAAATCCACCCCCAAGACCCCCTCCTTTTCAGATGTCTTGGTCTGCTTTATGTTTTTCTGTCTGGGGGGGAATTAATAAAAAATGAGTGTTCGCTATTGTCATTTAAAACTCTGCTGATGGGGCCTCCGATAGTGTAACGGTCTAATGCACCCGTTTACCAGTGTGAGCTACCTATCACGGTTGCTGTTCGAAACCTGACTGTACCAGACCAGCCCTGGTGGGGTGGCATTTTGGCTGTCCGCCAAAATGGGGGCGGGGGAGGGTGAGCTGGCACGAACTCACTGAGAGTTAAGGGTGTCTCCAGAACATGGGTGGGTGAATTCCGTCTCGAAGGAAGCGGAGTTCGCTGCCCTTGGAGAATTAGCTTGCCTCGTAGAGATGGGCGGCAAGTTCATGTGGGATGGGTAAATCGAGGGTATATTTGGCCACTAAATTGGGAAAAAACATCTGGAAAAAAAAAAAACAACAACTGCTGATGACTTTTGTCATCTTGACATGCATGAGTATCCACTCTGACATGAATTTTAGAAAAATTGATTCTACTCCATCCAAAATACTGCCAAAAACTCATGGAATTAGCTGCCATGAGCTGACTCTCGTTTCTTTTAATATTGGACGAGTTTGGATGAAATATTGCGGATCTAATCTAACATCCCACCACTGAAACACGGTGGATCCTGACTCCGGTCAGTTCCCCTCTCTCAGTTTTCCCTCTGCTATTTGGAGGAACTGTCTGTTGTCGTTTGCAATGTGTCACTGGAATTGATAAGAAGTCCTATTCTGTTCCATCGGCCTACTGTGAGAAGTTGGGGAAAAAAAAAAAAAAACGATCTAGGGGTGGGTTTTCGGGGGTCTCGGTTCTTTCACATTTTTAATGTACCGTGCGCGGTTCACATGGAAACAGATTAACTCTCCGGGTCCTGAAAGGAATTGAAAATAAACGAGGGGTAGTACTTTTCAGCGGACGGATCTCCCCCGCAGATGCATTCCAGAGCCTGTTTGATTTCTGTTTATTCTGAGGCAGTGGATGGAACCACTTAATCAGCATCCAATTGTCTCACATTGTCTTCCATTTTCTCCTCATGATGGAGAGCTTACGATCACAGTGAGAATGTTTGTCCACACATCCCATGTCCGTAAATCTTTGGTGTGCTGCAAAATAAAGAAGGATGGAAAGCAAAACGTATATTCTGGTATATACGTTTATTCCATAACCAACCCAAGGTTTGGACAGAGGTGTTGATATTTCGGCCTCCAATGGCCTTTTTCAAGACAGAGTAACAGAATAACTTAAACACAGGTATATGTGGAGACTACAAAGGTATATGTGGCGTTGAGACAAGGGTGGATGAAGGGCCTCCCACCCGGGTAATTGGTCACATCAGAATATTTCATTGTTGTGTCGCAAATAACGCACATGACAAAAATTGTGTGGTGAAGAAAAAAGAAGAAAAAATATTTCTTGGTTTGCTTAAACTTCTGGGCAAATATAGGTGTAAAAATTGGTGTAATTCATGAATTTAGATATTAATATTATTATACATTATGGGGGAGAGGGGGGGCGGTTAACTTGTGCTGTTTATCATTGCTGCCTCTGGCCCCACGTTAAAAACACTTGCGCTTCTGCCCATGGTCTTCGAGCCGTCCCCAGAGACGACTCCATGTCATAGGTCATTTCACCCAATTAGCTGAGTACACTTAGAGTAATTAAGTGTTTGTGCGACACACCCTCGGGAGGGAGGGAGGGGGGGGGGAGGAGGGATGGAGAGAGAAGAGAGGAGGGAGCGGGATGGGTGAATGGAGGGAGGGATCAGGAGGAAGGTCAGAAGACAGCAGTGGAGATGGGAGCACTCGGGTTGAATCGTTTATTGAGAGTGATCAATTATGGGCACAGGTGACTGTGAGGATCATGAAGCAGTCACTGAGATGTAAATGAGCTCAGTTTTGTTAGCGACGCACTACGTTCAAAGTGACCGGCCGCGCTTCACACGTTTGTGTTTTCACCTGTGATGTGCGGCTATGCTAGCTGCTTCCAGTGTCTACAAGGCCTCTTTTCACCGCTGAAGGCCTTTTGGCAACTGATACTGCAACGTAAAAACTCAACATGAAGTCATAGCTTTTCTGCAATAATGTAATAAACCTGAATAAAGCAATAAAGTTAACTAATAATGTGATAAAAATGTCCAACTCATGACGTAATAATATTATTATATATAAGTAATAATTGAAACGATAACGTCACATCTTTTACAAAATGTCAGTTTCTTGTTTTTATGGAGTTTTTTCGGGTGTAAATTATTGTTTAATTGCGTATCATGTAATAGATAAAATATTTTTATATTGAGATAAAATCCGCAAATGGTTTCTGGCACTGCTCACGCGTCTTTGGATTGTGAACCATTGCCAAGCAAACATTACTGCTAATAAATGCTAATAATATTAGTGCTAATAAAATATCGGTGCTAATAAATGCCTTTGACGTAAATTACGTTATGCCGGCTCTCGAAGATGACATTGCACTGGGGCTCCTGGGTGATCTAGCGGTTACAACGTCCGACGCTGGCCGCTACGACCGGGGTTCAATTCCACCGGCCGCCCCAGTATCGGGTCTGGCCTGGAATGCCACTAGGAGGCAGCAATTGGCTGGCCGCCCCAGGGAGGGAGGAGGGAAGCCGATATAACTTCTCTGCCTATAGGAGTGGCTCATATACGCCACTATTATTATTTAAAAATAATAAAAATAAGATGACATTGCACAAGCAAAAAATAAATAAATAAAAATGCTGTTCCCGTACACTCAATTCACATTCCGGCAGAGGTTGGTTTGTCAGTTGCTACTTTGCAAAAAGACCTGACAGAAAAAAATTCCATCCGCTGCACGATGGTGATTTTTTCTAAAGAGACTCAGCGAGGAACGTGACTCATCATCTGTGATCTGGGGAACAATGACGCGTTTGGTTAATGGACTCCAGCGATTCCGACAGGTGACGTCGGCTGTGCAGGGATGCTGACAGGTAGATTGAGGGCGAGGGGAAGAACAGACATCGTGTTTGTTATTTTTTTACATTTTTTAATTTTACATTTGTTTCAGATTTTTCCCCGTTTTGTCTCCCAATTTAGTGGCCAATTACACCCACTATTTATTTAGATTTGCCCTCCCCACAGGAGTCCACTGCTCGTCTCTACGAGTCAAGCTCATTCTCAGAGGGCAGCGAACTCCGCTTCGTTCGAGACGGAATTCGCCCACCCACGTTCTGGAGACTCCCTTATGTTCATGGCGAATTCGAGCCGACCCTCCCTCCTTCCTCTGGGGCGGACAGCCAAACACCGCCCCCGATCGGGGCTGACGGTCGGGTCGGGTAGAGATGGGTTTCGAACCGCGTCCCTGATAGGCAGCGCACACCGTATCGGACCAGCCAAAATACTGTGAGTTAGACCGCTACGCTATCCACCCCCCCTGACATAGCGTTTATGCGCTTCTTCTTCTTCTGTTGTTTTAAGTCTGAAATGAAAGCGACCCACAACTTGCGCAAAGAACACAAACAGCCCAAGGCCTCTGAACAGCACCAGAGCCCACACAAATAGCAGGGTTCCCGCGCTGGTCTTAAAAAGCCTTAAAGTCTAAAATCCAACAATCCGATTTTTAAGGCCTAAAAAGGTCTTAAATTTTACTTATTAGGTCTAAAAAATGAGGTGCTAGGTCTTAAAAGTGAGATTAGCTCTCGATTGTGTTAAAAATGTTTTGTGTCCTGCAAAGAAATCAGTCCTATCTATTTACACGGAAATTAATCAAGCTGGAACCAAAAAAATGCAAATTCGCTGCCCCGGGAGAAATTGTTGGCGAACGAAGCTACGTATCGTTCGAGTTGGTTGAACGTAGACAAGAGCTAGCTAGCTAACTACTCGTGTTTTGTTTTGAGTTTCCTCGCTATGTAATTTCATAAGCCATGGGCAAGTGTAGGTTTAATGAGCTATGGGTAGAGAAAAGCGCGTTTAGGTCCTGGTTAAAAGCAGTGGATGGGAATCCGCACGAAGCCCGTGCCCGAAACGACCTTGCGCTGGGATCCACGCCAACACTGGTGGCAGAAGTGATGTGGACGCTGGAAACCGTAGTTAAACACCAGTCCTATAACAGCAACGAAGGCATTGGCAAGCTTTTTGCCCGCATGTTCCCCGATTCTGACATCGCAAAAACATTTGCGTGTGGTGGTGATAAGACGGCTTATATCACAAAGTTCGGTTTGGCGGAATACATAAAGAGGGATCTCGTCGCGAAAGTCAACAACGGACCATTCGTTGTTACGTTTGATGAAAGTTTTAACAAGGCGACCAAGACCAAGCAGCTGGACATGCATGTTCATTTCTGGGATGAGGAGAAAGTCCAGTCTAGGTACCTGGGGTCCCAGTTCATGGGACATGCAACAGCGCAGGACTTGCTGGCGAATGTCAAAGTAAGTAACACAAATCAATTATTGATCTGTTCCATTTGGTAGCTATTTTTCTATAATGCCATTACCTGTAGTGTGTCACAGCTAACTTTACATCAGTGGGCCTATTGTAGGCTAACGTTAACTTAGCCTACTTGTCTCATCTGTGAACATACTAGCTACAGTACATGTTAATTTTCAGCTTCATAGGAATGAGTGTTTGAGTACATTTGAAATGATTGTTGTTGCCAATATTGCAATTATCACAGCCATATTGGCTACAGTGACCTTTTTATGTCAACCAGTGTAGTTTCAGTGAATCTAGAATGACCAATACATGTCTAATTGTTGATGTACTGATTTATGTACATTTTGTGATAGGTGATGTTATACTGGAGCAGTTCGGTGCTCTCCTGTCCCTTGAGGGGAGAAGTGAGGTGAAGTGAGTTCCACTCTTTCCAACCCATGCGAAAGAGAGTGGATGTCTTCTTGCGTGATGTCCTCAGCGAGCCCTACCCTGCACCTCTGGGCTTTTTGCCAGAAGCTGCTCATCTTGTCCCAGGCAGATGGCCGAGCTCATCTCCAAGTCAAACATCCTGCGAAAGGGCAGCAAGAAGAAGTTGGCGAGCTTGAGATAATTGAGAAGGAGATAGAGGCAAAGGGAGCAGAGCTCAGAAAGATTGAGTGACGTTTTTTGTTGTTGGGGACTGGTTCAGTTTTCACAAAGTTTTCCCAGAAATGCCCCCAAGTAGTTCCTCCCCAGCTCTGTTACATAGTAACAAGTGTCGTGTCTCTTTGTATACATACTGTAACATTAAGCTGTTATAAGCTTTTGTGCACTTTGTTCTCTTCACTTTGAAGTGACTTTCTACAGTTAATAAAAATATAAAAATAAATGTACTTTTGAGACGTATTTATTTTATTTTAATTATCCTTCAGACTTTTTTGTCTGCATGGCAGTGAAATCCCTAATTTCATCACCCCGAGGATGACAAAAAGCTATCATATGGTGTCGCGAATAGGTCTAAAATTCTATTCAAAGAGGTCTAAAAAAGGTCTAAAAAAGTCTTAAATTTGACTTGTTGAAACTTGTAGGAACCCTGAAATAGGTAACCTGCCGTTAGTCTGTTGTCATTCAGCGCTTACGAAACCTAATGCCTTAGATAATTTGATAATATATGATAGCGTATGATCATTTGATAATATATGATAATGTATGCTAATTTGATAATGTATGATAATATGCAAGCGGTGAATGAATTGTGCTGTCCTGCACACATTTGAGAAATTGTGTTTGAATTTATTATTTATTTTTTTCCGCCCCCTCTGCACTATTTGTCCATTTGTCAGTGTCATTGTTAGAGCGGGCCCATAGAACAGACCCCGGTGCGTCCCTGACGCATTTAAATTGAGCCTCAAATTCATTTTCGACTTGTGCATTATGATGACTTACATTCTCCGGCCGGAAATCATTAGAATGTTATAATATAAATTGTAATAGGAATTCTCTCATATTGTACTTGGATATGCGTTATATAAAAGTGAAATATGGGCTCCCAAAACGCCTCCCTCTTTCAAGGCATTCACCACAGGTTTAAAGAAAAAAAGAAAGGTAACTCCTTGTTCAAGAAAATGACAGTGACAGAACAATGGCTTTTTGTCTGTCCAAATTGATTCCTTTCATTCTACATTTTTCCTGCCATTTTGTCAGATCTGACTTCACGAGGAATCACAAAGCAGTAAGATTGCCCCTTGCATGTTCCTTCTCTTCCCAGAGCGCCTACAGGATCACAGTGAAATATTAAACGCACTTTTAAATATGCGTCCCTCTTGTTTGAATGGACTGCGCACCACCACCGCACGAGCGGTGAATAGCCTGCCCGTTAAAAGTGTGTTTTAATAAAAGAATAGTTATTAAAGACGGAGACATTATGAACTGTCATTTCAGCACTTTTTTGTAATGGGAAATATGACCCGTTAAGTATTAATGCCCCTGCAGAGCTGGTGAGCGATGACCTCGTTACAGAAGAGGCTGGAGGAGTTAGCACATACTGTACAGGAACGCACTGTGCCCTCAGTCCAGAAAATTCTGCCCAGCAACAGTAGCTTTTCACAGAATCATCATCACTTTCCCCATTACTTAGCCCGAAACACTACTGCTGTTTGTGCTCCTCCTCTGGAAACATTTTGCTGTTGGGGGGGATTTTTAAAAAAAATTGTTTTGAATTTCTTCCCGTTTTTCTCCCAATTTAGTTAGCCAATTCAACCCTCTATTTATTTAGATTCACCCTCCCCTCACAAGCCTGCCGCCCGTACTCCCGGTCAAGCTAATATCCCAGAGGCCGGCAATGATCCGCCCACCTGCTCTTTAGGAACGCCCTAATGCTCCTCGACGAGCTTTCCCTCCCCCAACCCCCTGGGGCGGACAGCTAAATGCTGCTCCAGATTGGGGCTTCCGGGCAGAGTTGAACTGACGCAGTCAGGTTTCAAACCGCGACCGCAATAGGTAGCTCACACTCACAAAGCACAAGTCAATGCGAGTGCATTAGACCGCTACGCTATTCGAGGCCCGGCAGAAGTGTCTTTCAGTGGTGTTTACACCCTCTCTAAACTCTGTGCGATGATGGTAGCTTAAATCCAGGATGGAGTCATATTAAGGTGTGTCCGGCTCCATTCCGGTAGTTTCCTGGCAAGAGAAGGTAGCGAGGTAACTGCGGCGCAGTTGTAAAAGAGGTTGGGTTCATGGGGGGTGGCACAACCACTAAAGACATTGTTGTAAGTGCAGGTTGCCCACTTCAGCCTGGATTTGATCCCCGGCTGCGCCAGCCCGGCTCTGGCCCGGGAGTTCAGTTCAGGGGCCGCGATTGACTGTCCACCCCTAGGGGGGGGAGGGGGAGGGAGGAGGGAAAGTCTGCACGAGTTCGTCACATACACAGAAAAGCTTCTCTCTGTGTATTGGAATCAGAGTCGACAGCTTGGCGAGTTATGTCTCGGAAGGAGGCAGTACAGCATCTTTGTCACTGCCGGTCCCGGAGTAGTGGCTGGTGTGTTTTCGCCAAACCTTTGCCATAAAAGCAATAGTTGATTGATAAACTATTGTGTTACTTTTGTGGCTCACACTGCATGATGCCTGTATTTCTGTGATACGAACGTCCTTTTTATAACCCTGAGCATTTATTTTAATGACTTCTCATTCGAACAGATCAAAATTCAGTGATTTCGCTGTTCTGTGAACAAAGAGAGTAAAATGAAATTATCGGCTTCCTCCCTCTCTCTCTTGCTCTCGCTCGCTCACTCGCTCTTAAACGGTGTGGGGAATTGCAAATGAGCCCACCCGCAGGTAGTAAGGCAGCGTTTGGCACCGGAGCTCGTCTCGGGTTTGAGGCAAGTGGAAAGTTAATGAACAAAGTCACATTTACCAGGGATCAAAGGAGCCGCCCAAGCCCCCTACAGCGAGACGGACGATATTCAAACACCTGGAACGTTCTGCACAGATGTTTGGCTCCGTGAAAAAGCAAAGCTGCCATAGGGGCTTCCTGAGCAATCCGTATATGTTTGATATTTCAGGTACGCCATTGAGACGTATTTCAGCGTGAGGCATTTTAGATGTAGCCAGACATGTCAACCCTCCTGGAAAATCAGCCCAACTCCCAACCTTGCCATGTGCCGTATCCTCCCGGATTTGGAAATAAAAGTGTGTTTTATCTTGTATTATTGTTGTGTACCCGCTAGTGCTGGTGAATAAGTGTAGTTTACTGCATGCAGCACATGTACCCGCTAGCACTTCAGCTGATGAATGAGTGTTTTTTTGCAAGATTTCACCCCAATATACACGCATGCGCAAATTTTTCCTATTCGTTAGTATAGCTGCGAAAACAGTGAATATGTGCACCGCTCGCTTCACTCACTGCCCTTGACAGACCATCCCTGATTACAGGATTCCAGTGTTGGCATCTCTGGATATAGCCATAGCAAGTATTACCAGTTACAGTAGTATTACCAACTTCAGCTCTGGGGCAGTATTACCAACTTCAGCTCTGGGGGGTTTTGCATCTAGGACATTTTGTCCTTCATCAGTTCGAGTTTTTATCATTAGAGTGGTTAGGGTTAGGGGAAGTGGGCTTGTAACAGAGGTTGCAGGTTTGATTTCCAGGTGGGGGCGCTGCCATTGTACCCTTGAGCAAGGTACTCATCTTCAATCGTTTCAGTAAAATATCCAGTTGTGTAAATGGATTGTATGTAAAGAAATGCAAATTGTGTAAGTCGCTCTGGATAAGAGCATCTGCTAAATGCCTGTAATGTAATTGAGTTTTAATATGTTGTGATCAGGGGAGCTAATATGGAGGGAACTTAATGGAGGCTAATGTTGTTGGGGGGGCGTTTTTATTGTTTTATTGTTTCTTTTTGCGTCTTTCGTGTTTCAGTGTAGAGCTCTCAGCCTTTTCTCTCAGTGAAATTGAGCCCTGGAAGTGCTCTCAACGCCAGTGACACATTAAAAGATTATAGTGAAATGCGATAAGGAATCCCTTTTGTCAGTCTTATCTCCTGAATCGAGTTTGATTCGCCCCGCACCCCGTGCTCGAGGTCCTTCCCAGCAAGGGGCCTAACTAATGGACTGGGGGCCGGGTGATTAAACGAACGTGTCAGAAAGACTGGAGTCCTGCAGAGTAAGCACAGCCAATCTCTTTCCCCTTTACTCTTTCTCTCTAACCACGACATCTCTCCTCCTCCCCCTCTCTCTCTCTCTCTCTCTCTCCTCTCTGCTCAGTGCAATTCAAATCGCTTTATTGGTATGGCATATGGACGAGCCAAAGCTAAAACGGCAAACCGCGGGTGTTCAACATAAAGGAGAAAGAGATTTCCAGCGTTAAAGGAAACTCACGGAATTATGCCGTGCGTTCTTTATTGTCAAATAAGCGGTGACAATGCTCCTGTTGATAGGCGTGTTAAATAATATACACACGTTATGCTTCCAAGGTCATTGAATTGGTAGCTTCTCCCACTTGGGGAGGACCAGGAAATGGGGAGGACCTGAGCAATATTTTTGGAGGAATTGTCCCTTGTTTTTTGGGTATATATGTAATCATGCCAAACCATCCCTTTAAGGCCTGATAGCAATACAATTTTCTTTTTGCTTCTGCATGTGTATGTTTATGTGCATACTTTGTGATATGGTACTGTCAGACATGGGTTCTGGCATACTTTGGCTAGTGTTGTGATGTAATTTGGTGTGTTTTTGTGCTGCTGGCCTCAGTTGTGACTTTTCTCTGGTTTCAGATCTTGGTATTGTTTTTTTCTTTTCCTTTTTAAAAGATTTTCCCAAAATGTAATTGCTTGAAGTTGTCATTTTAGAATGTTGATTAATGGTGGATTTTGACCTGATTCAGCCCTGAATGCATTATAGGGTTGAATTTTGATTATATATATTTTTATACAAGTGATGCAATTTCCGTAATACCAATAACATTTTGAATGCAGAGGTTCCATTAGATGTTTTCCCACTTTGTAACTTGTTCTGTAAGTCGAGCCTGCCCTTGACTGCCATAAAGTGCAGTTTGATTGAATCATTGATTCCAAGATCCGAGCCTAATTGGAATTAGAATTGGAAAGTGTATTTCTTTCTTTCTTCACATAAAAGGCCACACTGGCTTTCTCTTTCAGTTTGTTCTTGGGCAAGTTAAGTTTGGGCCTAAATTCGAGTTGTATTTACCATGTTCTACTTTTATTTGATCTTTAATTAAATTTGTGTTTGTTTCTCTGATATCTGGATGTTTTCTTAAAAGTACAGTAGAACAGGAGGCCTCCCGGGTGGTGTAACGATAGAACGTCCGACGCTGCCCACTACGACCGGGGTTTGATTCCACCAGTCGCAACAGTTTGGGCTCTGGCCTGAAGTGCCACTAGGGGGCGGCAATTGGCTGTCTGACCCAGGGAGGGGGGAGGGATAAAAGCCAAATGAGCTCGCTGCATACACCGTATGAGTGGTCCTGTGTGTTACGGTGACCACCTTTGGCTTAGGCGGGTGCTGGCTCAGAGGAGGCAGTACAGCGCTCACTACCGGTCTCAGGACTACGGCAGCGAGTTCTCATATGAGGGAGGCGATAATTGACATGGAAAAGAGAGGATATAATTGGATACTAAAAATGGGAATAAACAGCAAAAACCTCGGAGTTACGGACTGGCCGGTCAACCGAACACAGTGTGAACCCAGAAGCAGAATATGCAATTATGCATTATGAACATAAAGCTCTTTATTATCACTGGTGCAAAAAAAAAGGCATTAAAGCATTCAATCTAAATGAATCACATTTTCCATGGTTTCCTATCCACATGGAGTGAAGCCAGGGGTTGGAGATTGTGTCACACCGTTGTAGCCAGTTCATTAATGTAGAAATCTTCCACATCATGCACTTGATTGATTAATTAGTTAATCTCGCCAGTTGTAATTATTGATTTAATTATCATAGTACATTTTCCCTCAAAACCAATGTCAATGTTTTTTTTAATTGAACCAAATGCTTTTTTTTATGGACACTGGTAATCATGTAAGATGCACATTTATATTGTAGAGTGGTATTATGGCTAAATGCCATTTGTTTCTGCTTCCAAGTCTGTCTCCACCCTTAAAGGTTGGGCGTATTTGTCCTTCACTGCAGGTTTCAGGGTCGTCGCCCGCATTCAAAGTGAGATTTAGCCCATTTATGCAGTGCCTGTTTTAGCATCTCATTGTGGGGGGGGGGAGTCCTGCCTTTTCACTTTTAAATCCGTCCCTCATTTTCTTCCTCCTGCCTTTCCCCTCCCCCTCTCTCCCTCTTTCTCTCTCTCTCCCTTTTTTTTTTTTTCTCCCTTCGCTACCCTCTCCTTCCCACCTCTCATCTTCACTCCATCTGTGACCGCATCACAGGAGCTACTCAGTTTTCCCACATTTTTGTTTAAAGACGATATAATATTTACTATTTTAAATATCTCCCCATCTTTCTCACTCTCACTGTCTCTCTCTCTCTCTCTCTCTCTGTCTCTGTCTCTGTCTCTGTCTCTGTCTCTCTCTCTCTCTCTTTCTCTTTCTTTCTCTCCCCCTCTCTTTCTCTCTCTCTCACTCTCTCTCACTCTCTCTCTCTCTCTCTCTCTCTCTCTCACTCTCCCTCACTCTCCCTCACTCTCTCTCCCTCCCTTTCCCACCCTTGCCCTTCGTCCCTATTTCACAAAGATGGACAGACATGTCCCTTTGTGTAACACTGTGTCGGTAAAGCTGTTTGAAGTTTTAACCCTCCTGGGCACTCGTTTCCCCCGTTCCGAGGTCACATTCCTGCAGGGTAGCGGTAACGGATGCCTGGGACTGATCTCAGTCCAGTGTTAGGGAACATGCTTTGAAAACCAAGCAAGCTCTCTTTCGTTTGTTTTGATTTTCAATAGATTTATTCAAATGAAAATGTCTGGTGTGCCTTTGATCCACTCACTTTCTCTCTCTCTCTCACACACACACACACACACACACACACACAACAAACACAAACCCCAACCCAGTTAGACATGGAGGACCACAATGGAAATAAGTTGTCTTTTTGCCAACTTTTTTGTGTTATCCTCAGCAATTTGCCGTGTGCATTAATGTGATGTTATGTATCAACGGTATGTCTATATAATGTCTATTATTTTTTACATTTCCAAATAAAACTAACTAACTAAACCAGCCCAATTCTCTCTCCCGGGGCGCTCTTTCAATGGGAAATCTTTGTCGTTAACAAATATACTTCTGACAAAGTTAAGGCTACTGCAGTGAGATGCATATATTTTCCCCCTCAAATAAAGGGCTGAAAAATAACGTGGGCGGAGAGAAAAAGTCATTTTTTTCCTCTGAAACGTCTCAAACGACCTCTGAAGGTTTGTCCGTTATGGCTCAAACTGGCACTTTCTGGACCGGCACTTAGCCGGCATTTAGCAGACGCTCTTATCCAGAGCGACTTACATACAATCCATTTACACAGCTGAATATTTTACTGAAGCAATTCAGGTTAAGTACCTTACTCAAGGATACAACGGCAGTGTCCCCACCTGGGAATTGAACCAGCAACCTTTGCGTTACAAGCCCAGTTCCATAACCGTTATGCTAACACTGCCGCACTTGTTTTTGCGTTCTGCGTTTTGAGGCTAACCGTTTGACCCGGTTCGCCTGTTTGTTTGCCAAGTTTTGATCTGGGTAAGGTGACGGTGAAGTCGGTTATTTATATCAGACTGGATTAGCACAAGGGGCCGTGCCGGGAGCGGCAGTCGGAGTCTGAAGCCGTGAGTGACGAGCCAGGTGGGCGTGGTAACTGACAGCTCTGACAGCATCCACTGCCCACGTCTCTGGGACGACGGGCCTCTAACGCACACCCCACCTGTCCGTCTGTCTGTCTGTCTGCCTGCCCACCTGCCACTTTGATTGATCTGGAAGCATCGCAGCGCTTACTGAGAGTGTTGAACGAGCAGCGGATGCTCTGTGGATCGTGGACGTCTGTGATCGACACTGAGCTGCCGTCTATGCAGGGTTACGAAGCCATGCCTTGAAAGTGAAGTTACCCGCCTCGGCTGTAGGTCAGCTGTACCTGAGGTCAGCTGCAGGCTTTTGCTCAGGAAATTGGAAAGGTCGGCCCAGTCAAGCATGTCATGTCCTTGGTTGGTTGTCAGATTTCCCCCTCATTTTCTCCCGATTTAGGGGCCAATTGTACCCTATTTCTAATTCAACTATCACCCCCAACTATCACTTGTACTACGAGCTCACTGCTGCAACGCTGGGACCGGCAGTGACAAAGGCGTTGAACCGCCTCCTCCAAGACAGAACTCGTCAAACCATCGACCCCATCTCCAATACACACAGTGAGTTTTGCATGCGCCGAGCTCCTGCCGGCTTTCCTCCCCACGGTAACTCAAACCGGTAACTCAAACCGGTAACTCCTGGGCTGAATACTGATGGGCCTCAGCTGTGCTGCCTGGAGGTCCACGGTCCTGAAGGCCTCGTGGGCTTGAGCAGACCGCAGGAAGTTCTGACAGCCCAAAATTGAGGAGCATCTCTCTCTGCTCCGTCCCACCCCTTCCCGTCTTCCCTCTCGCCCTGTTATCAGACACATTAGAGCAGCACAAAGTCACTCAGTGGAAACCGGGCTTTTATCCTGCCGGTCCACTTAGGGCTGTGCTGTTAGCGTCTTCGTAGATGGTAACGTGGAGTCACAGTCAGTCCACAAAGGCCTGCCGTGCACAGTGGTGAAGTGCAGGCAAAATTACAGTTCTTCAACCGTAGACAAACTATAAATCATAAAGCTGTATGAATCTCTCTGATCACCCCTTGTGATACAGTTACAGCTCTTAGGTAAAATCAATCTTCAACATACTTTTATACATACATAATTTCCTCCACCAGAAACTTCAGAAATGAATCGCCACCAGTGAATAATTCTCTCGTAATCAGTAGCGCTCCTGGAGATTTTTCCCTTCCTAGTAGCCCTATGCAGAATACGCATAATCATAACTCCTTAATTTCTCCATTCAAGAATAAAATAAATCCAACCGCGTAGTTAATGAGTTGCTCAGTTGTGAGGGGCTGTAGCCGTAGTTGTGTTGTAACCGATAGCGATGGAAAGCGAGGTGCCCCTCAAGCCGAATTATGGGCTTCCCGCACCATGTGGCGGCACGGCGGTCCGCCCCGCTGGTTCTGCAGCGGCGGGGAGATTGCGGTTATTAGCGCCGGCGCTCGAGAGCGTAGTTAAAACCGCCCCGGACCCGGCAGAGCCCCCACCGCTTCAGGAGGTTTGGAGAACCGTGCCGCCTTCTGCCCGTCGGAGATTAAAGGCCGGGAATTGGAAATGTGATTATTCTAATCAGCGCGGTACTTCCAGGCAAACGGGATATCGATTAATGAGACGGGGTGGGGGTGACGAGGCAGAGGCCGGGAAAAAAAAAAAAAAGAAAGCCGTCTCTGGCTTCTGAAAGTATCAGCCTCAAGAAGCGCCGAAGACTTGCCTCAGAGTGACTTTATTTATTTAAGTGAAGCTATCTGGAAGAATTGCTGCGTTTGTTCTTTCTAAAAAAATACATTAAAATGAGTAACTAAAACTGTGCAAAATCAGATTTGCGGGTACTGCAGGGTACCGTAAAGTGAGACTGGATTAGGTTTCACCTGTTTAAAATTTAAAAGCGAGGGGGGGAAAAAAGCAGGAAAAACAAACAACAAACAAACAAAGATTTAAATCCATTTTATTTTCATCTCCTGAACGTCCTGAATATTCCCCCGGACTGTGAAGGTGTTCCAGGAGTGCATTTATGAAATGTCAGCGTTTGATTTATGAAACCCCCTGCAGCGATACTCACTGTACGGTCCTCCATTACGGCTCATAATCGAGACCTGCTCGTGCAGGGAGCACATTGTGTGGAAGTGCCACGGCGTCAGAGTTTATGGGAGAACGGTGTAGGAATATGAGTATGGAAAACGCTCACTCGGAATTCATAATCTAAGGCGATATTGCCATTGTAGCAGCTGGATAAAAAAATAAAAAAATTGAATAATTCCCTTCAAATGGGTTAATGTTGGGTTTATTTATTAATTTTTTTTTTTTTTTTCTTTCTTTCTTACCCTCGCAATTTCTGTTCCTGGAAATGTATCTTTTGGAATGGAAGACAGTTATTTGTGTTTTTTCATTCTGAAAGCGTGGTTCTCATTCTGCAAGCGAGCAGCTTTATGACGTTATTTTTGTTGACAGAAAGACGCAGTGATTGGCACGTGCTGTGTCTGGTTAAATGAAGCCCTGTTTGTGATCGCTCCTGTTTCACACCCTTTATTTCCACCCTCACATTTGTAGTCCTGACTAGAGCACAGACTAGTGTGTGTGTATGTGTGTGTATGTGTGTGTGTGTGTGTGTGTCACAATGTGTGTGTGTGTGTGAGTGTCACAGTGTGTGTGTGTGTGTGAGAGAGTGTCTGTCAGTGTGTGTGTGTGAGAGAGTGTGTGTCACAGTGTGTGTGTGTGTGTGTGTGTGTGTGTGTGTGTGTGTGTGTGTGACACTGTGACACTGTGATCCAGTGCCTCGACAGGGCGAGCCACCCACTGGCCCTGCAGCAGTTTCGTTATTGGACGCATAGATCACCGCTTTAATCTCACTTTGGCAGCCTTTTGATGTACTGTACTGTCTTTTTTAACATACTTTCATAACTAAAGATATATAAACTCCTGACACAGGCATACATACAGAAATAAAACTCAGCCATTCTGTAGAGGAGAAAGAAAGATGTTTGCCTCTCTCCTGTTCTTTATGTGACTGCTGGCCACTATGTCTTTAAACACGCAAGAGACCAGTATGATTCTGAGGAAGGCATTACATTTTACTACCACATGTAAACCCATTCTTATTCCAAAATGTTCATGGATGTTTCTGCCTGTATATGTGGAAAGGGTGTACAATGAGCCAGCCTGGTTCAGCTCTACAGTGTGAAAGGGTTATAATGAGCCAGCCTGGTTCAGCTCTACAGTGGCAAAGGGCAATAATGAGACAGCCTGGTTCAGCTCTACAGAGGGAAAGGGCTATAATGAGCCAGCCTGGTTCCAGCTCTACAGAGGGAAAGGGCAATAATGAGCCAGCCTGGTTCCAGCTCTACAGTGGGAAAGGGCTATAATGAGACAGCCTGGTTCTAGCTCTACAGTGGGAAAGGGCTATAATGAGCTAGCCTGGTTCAGCTCTACAGTGGAAAGGGCTACAATGAGCCAGCCTGGTTCCAGCTCTACAGTGGGAAAGGGCTATAATGAGCTAGCCTGGTTCAGCTCTACAGTGGAAAGGGCTACAATGAGCCAGCCTGGTTCCAGCTCTACAGTGGGAAAGGGCTATAATGAGCTAGCCTGGTTCAGCTCTACAGTGGAAAGGGCTACAATGAGCCAGCCTGGTTCCAGCTCTACAGTGGGAAAGGGCTATAATGAGCTAGCCTGGTTCAGCTCTACAGTGGAAAGGGCTACAATGAGCCAGCCTGGTTCAGCTCTACAGTGGGAAAGGGCTACAATGAGCCAGCCTGGTTCAGCTCTACAGTGGGAAAGGGCTATAATGAGGCAGCCTGGTTCAGCTCTACAGTGGGAAAGGGCTACAATGAGCCAGCCTGGTTCCAGCTCTACAGTGGGAAAGGGCTATAATGAGCTAGCCTGGTTCAGCTCTACAGTGGAAAGGGCTACAATGAGCCAGCCTGGTTCAGCTCTACAGTGGGAAAGGGCTACAATGAGCCAGCCTGGTTCAGCTCTACAGTGGGAAAGGGCTATAATGAGGCAGCCTGGTTCAGCTCTACAGTGGGAAAGGGCTACAATGAGCCAGCCTGGTTCAGCTCTACAGTGGGAAAGGGCTATAATGAGCCAGCCTGGTTCAGCTCTACAGTGGGAAAGGGCTATAATGAGCCAGCCTGGTTCAGCTCTACAGTGGGAAAGGGCTATAATGAGCCAGCCTGGTTGTAATAAAGAGGATTTGGGACTAGCCTGCTGCTCTGTATCCACCTGCTCATTAATACATTGATTTATTATGTTCTCTGAGAACTCCCAAGGCTAAAAGGGATTAATCGCCCTATCGGTAAGTGTCGTGATTCACGGCAGTCATTGGAGGAGGTTTATAGGGTTCCCAGGGTCACACGATCTGTCTGTTAGTCAGGAGGGACGGACGGCTATCGATTTTTCCCCTCCCAGACCTATGCCTAAGTTTTTACAATTGCCTAAAAATGCGATGTTTTCCCCCTCCTTCGTGTTTTTAATCAGGAGAGGGTGACGAGCAGGGCGATCTGTCAGCGCTGTTTCGCCGAAACACGGTGCACGGCAGGACTCCGTAATGACTTTTATAAATGTACCTATTCACACAGATTGCCCACTATAATTGTAACATAGAGGTAAATGCCAAAATAAAGGAAACACTTGCGTAAATGAGTACTGGTGGCTCTGTTATGGTGTGTGTATATATATATAATAATATATGCCATTTAGCAGACACTTTTATCCAAAGCGACTTACAGTAGCGAATGCATACATTTTTCGGTATATGTGGCCCCAGTGGGGATTGAACCCACAACCTAAGCGTTGCCACGCCGTGCTCTACCAACTGAGCCACATAGAACCACCACGGTGTGGGGTGCATTTTCCTGGCATGGTTTAGGTCCACTCAACCCCTTAGAGGGCAAGGTAAACGCACATAAATCCAAAGGCGTGCGTGCGTGCGTGCGTGCGTGTCTGTACAGTGTACACACATTGCTACACACTCTACACGTGCACATGCCCGGCCATTGATCCGGCCTGTCATTTTCTGCTGCGTCAGCAGGTCAAACATATTTATTAGCCCAGATTGGATTACTGTGAACTACTTAGCCTCGATGA
>JAINUG010000014.1:6516337-6618837 GCA_029706075.1 Aldrovandia affinis | reverse complement strand
GTGCTGTGTGCAAAGTGCCGTTTCTCTCCGCCAGCTGTCCGTTCTGCCCCCCCTCCTTCCTTCCCCTGCTCTTCTCTTCCCCTCCATCCCTCGCTTTCGGGACGCTGTCCCCGCTGCCTCCTTCACGGTCGGGCTGCGTGCGGACGTTACCTGCTCCTCGCTGTGTGGCCTGTGTCGGGGCGCTCGTGCGTACCTGTGGATCTGGAGCGCAGTCGACACTCTGTCCCGCTCCCGGCAGCCTTGTTTGGCCGGAGCGTGAGCGCACTGAGCATGAGCCGCTCGTACCTGTGCGGGTACGGGGAGGGTTGTGGTGTGCTCTTGGGTCGAGACCTGCCGTGTGATTGGGGTCAGTACGCTCGTAAGGGACAAGTTTAGTTATTTTTCCATTTTTGTCGCGGGGCTCTGGTCGCCGTGGAGTCCTTCCTCGCATGGCGAGTATGTTCGTCTGAAACATGTTTTCCCAGTTGCCCCCTGGGCGTTCGGCCAGCCCCCCTGTCCTTTCTCGTCCGAGGAGGGGCCGATCGATAACGCAGGCCCGAGTGGGAGGGGCAGCTGTCCGCTCCGTTCTCCCGCCGTCTTTAAGGGAGGAGAGAGAGAACAGGAAAAAAGGGTAAATAAACCGCTGTGCGCTCCGCACGTAAAAGATCTGAGGTCATTATTCCACAGCTCTGAGCTCTCTCTCTCTCTCTGTGCGTATCGCAACGTTGAAAGTGCTCCGCTTGAGGGGCCGCGGATAGCGTAGCGGTCTAACTCACCCGTATTTGGCTGGTGCTGTACGAGTGTGAGCTGCCTATCAGGGACGCAGTTCAAAACCCATTTCTACCAGACCGGCCCTGGCCATTAGCCCCGATCGGGGGCGGCATTTGACTGTCCGCTCCTGAGGGAGGGGGGGAGGGTGGTTGGCAGAAGCACGTGAGGGCAAGCTACTCGGCTCTCGGGGAGTAGCTTGCCCCGTAGAGGTGGGTGGCGAGTTTGTGGGGGAGGGTTAATTGAAATAAATAGAGGGTATAATTGGCTTCCAAACTGGGGAGAAAAACAGAGAAAAAGTGTTCTGCTTGCAAAAACTGATTTAAAACTATAAAACGATTTTTGCCCTGAACCGGTGGATTAGTTTCTTTCAGAACAGCAGAGAGAAGTTGGGAGTGTTGTTGAAGATGGGTAGACTGTGGAAATAAAGGGAAGCACATGGTCAGCAACAAGACTGTGGCATTTAAACGATGCTCAATTGGTATTAAGAGGCCTAATGTGTGCCGATTTCTGCTGCAACATGCAGATTGTAGGATCAGAATTTGGCGTAAACAACATGGATCCAACATGTTTTCTTGGCACACATTAGGCCCCTTAATACCAATTGAGCATCGTTTAAATGCCACAGCCTACCTGAGTCTTGTTGCTGACCATGTGCATCCCTTTCTGGCCACAGTCTACCCATCTTCTAATGGCTACTTCCAGCAGGATAATGCACCATGTCACAAAGCACACGTCATCTCAAGCTGGTTCTGGCAATGTTTTCCCAATCTTCAACTGTCCAGTTTTGGTGAGCCTGTGCCCATTGTAGCCTCAGTTTCCTGTTCTTAGCTGACAGGAGTGGAACCCAGTGTGGTCTTCTGCTGCTGTAGCCCATCTACTTCAAAGTTTGACGTGTTGTGTGTTCAGAGATGCTCTTCTGCATACCACTGTTGTAACATGTGGTTTTTTGAGTTACTGTCACCTTCCTGTCAGCTTGAACCAGTCTGGCCGTTCTCCTCTGACCTCTCTCATTAACAAGGCGTTTTCGCCCACAGAACTGCCGCTCACTGGATGTTTTCTATTTTTCGCACCATTCTCTGTAAACTCTAGAGACTGTTATGTGTGAAAATCCCATGAGATCAGCAGTTTCTGAGATGCTCACACCACCCCGTCTGGCACCAATCATTCCACGGTCAGAGTCACTTAGATCACATTCCTTCCCCATTCAGATTTTTGGTATGAACAACAACTGAACCTCTTGACCATGTCTGCATGCTTTTATGCATTGAGTTGCTGCCACATGATTGGCTGATTAGATCATTGCATTAACGAGCAGGTGTACAGGTATACCTAATAAAGTGGCCACTGAGTGTATGAAAGTTCAGCGGCATCAGGGTTTTAAAAATGTGTTCATATTTTTTGTGTGTTGGTGAATTACCCCGGGATGAACACTGCTGAAGATTAATTTATATTTGATTATATTTTTCTACAAGAGTTCGATGGAGGCACACCGCAGAGAGAGATGCCCTCTGTCTAAAAAGCTCAGTGACCAGAAGGTGTCAGGTTGAAATCCCTACTGACACTTTTTGGCACGTGTCATAGCGTTGGTACTTCACCAAAGGCCTTTGTAAATGTAAGCAGTTGTATATATGGGTAATGCGTGTCAGATTTAAGTTCTGTAAGTTATCCTGGATAATGGCCAGTGTGTCTTGCAAATATGTGACATCCTTGTACAGTACAGATCTGTGATGCTACACACCAGACCAGTCAGTGGGACCGACTCGGTCTGTGACGTTTGGAGTAATAGTCCACTTTTGCCTGTCAGATGAAAAGATAATAAAGATGGAGAATGGTGGCCTCCCGCGTGGTCTAGTGGTTTCAACGTCCGACGCTGACCACGGCGGCTGGGGTTCAATTCCCCGTCGCTTCGCCCTTGTCACTGCCGGCCACAGGACTACGGCAGCGAACTATGAGGGAAGGGGGATTGAACTAAGCACAGCGGGTAATTAGCTACCAAATTGGGAGGAAAACGGGGTAAAATCGGAAAAATTAAAATTTAAAAGAGAGATGGAGAATGGTTATTTACTATTTTAAATGCATTCAGGATCATGTGCATTTTATTATTATTATTATTATTAATAATAATCATCATCATCATCATCATAATAAATAATAATAAAAACACAATGACAATTTTTATTATTTTGTATTAATGACACAATTTCCTTAATTAATCACTGTGGTTTCGTGCCTCATTGCTCCCTGATAGCCTGTGATTTCCCCACCAGCGTTGTTGTTATCGGATACCCCGTCCCATGCAGGGGTGTTGTCAATGAGCCGTTTGGATGAGTGATCACGGAGGAATGGGGGTGTAGGATTTCTCACCTGAATCGGTGGTGTGCGCCGTACCCGTGTGGTCCGTGACCCGGCCGTTCCACGATCTGTACCCTGGGACAGGAAACAGCAAATCTTCAGTCTTGGCTGGTCAACAACCCAAAAACGCTTACGCTTACATAATTACATAATTAATGCCTGTAATTATGGGATTAAAGGGCTGTCTGACCTATCCATCCAGGTCTCTGGAATATTTGGTGATGAATATCTGGGGGTGGAGTCTTGGTGAACTTGTTCATTCAACAGTGGCTCATAATTAATGACTGTAATTACAGGATTAAGCAGATACACACAAAGAAGACCTGTGCTTGCATAGGACATCTGGATATTGGATTGGTGTTGTATTTTTATGTCCACGGCATGTTCGTGTCTGACATGGTGCTTTTCCTCCACATATGCACACAAGCACTTCACGTACCTTCACTGAAGGTCGCTTCCCACCTGGGATTCGACCCCATAACCTTCTGTTCACCAGTTCAGCTCCCCAAACCACTTCCTTCAATAGTGACCGACCATCGGCTTCCCCTGCAGCAATACCTGAACCCCCCGGCCCCCCATCCTCATGAAATATGTATTGTACGATATGATCCAAAGTTTAAAAAATATAATCAAGTTAATAAATGTCAACATATGATCATATATAACTTTTTTGCCACATGCATTTTTGCAATTTTGGTCATACATCATAACGTATTTATGATACATTGTATATTTATGATGTCATATTACAGTTTGTTCTGCAATCAGTATGCATGAAGTTACAAATGGTGGTGACATGAATGTTTCATATAGATTTTATTGGATATGGATTTTATACAATAACATCGGCTTCCCTGCAGAAGCAAAGCTGCTCTACCATCACTGGTACCTATTGATATTGATACTAACCTTCTCTCTCTCTCTCTCTCTCTCTCTCTCTTTTTCTCTCTGTCCCTCTTTCTCTCCCTCTATTCCTCCCCTTCTGTCCCTCTCTCCCCCCCCCCCCTTTCTCCCCCTCTCTCAATCTCTCTCTTCTCTCTTTCTCTCTCTCTTCTCCCCTCCTCTCTCTCTCTCTCTCTCTCTCTTTCTCCCTCTCTCCCATAGCTGGCTCTGGAGGACCCAGTCCACAGTGTCTCTCTGCAGCAGTATGTGTTTGAGAAGCTGAAGGCTCAGCAGCAGCTGCTGGGAGAGACGGGGTTCCAGGCCCTGATGGAGACCGTGGACTCTGAGATTGTGAGACAGCTGCAGGAGTTTCTGCAGGGCCTGTAACCGGCCAGAACATCACCGCCGCTTCTCTCTTCTCTCAGCTTATCCGTGTGGAATGCAGGGCGTGCAGGACTCTCGCCATGGGGTCTAAAGGAACTAATCAGTGTTTACAGACATGTTCGCAATAACAACTAAACGAAAAAAGAATCACAAATGTAGTTTTTGTATGTATGTATGTATGTAAGTACGGAGGATATTTTGCATGATCAATTTTTTTTTTTGTTAGGTTTTTTCTGGTTTCTTTTTTGGGGGTTTTTCTTCAGTTTTTCTCCCAATTTGGTAGCCAATTACACCCTCTATTTCTTTCAATTTACCCCCCTC
The DNA here is from genome assembly GCA_029706075.1 of Aldrovandia affinis. Lineage (NCBI taxonomy): Eukaryota > Metazoa > Chordata > Actinopteri > Notacanthiformes > Halosauridae > Aldrovandia > Aldrovandia affinis. The sequence goes on along the minus strand of JAINUG010000014.1, from coordinate 6,614,148 downwards.
CCCCACGCGCCTGCTGCTCACCCTCAGAGACAAGCCAGTTTTTCCCATGCAGGGACGCCTTTTTGCGCTTCTTGGCGAGCCCGTGCCGGCTCACCCTCCCCCCTCCCTCTGGGCCGGTCAGCCAATCGCCGCCCCTGGATTTCACATGATCAAGTTTTTGTTTATTTTTATTTTTTCCCCTCATTCATCCCAGTGGTCAAGAAAGACACAACTACAAAGATCAGCCCTCATTTTTATTGGTATTTTTTGGTTCCTTTTATATTTTGTATTTTATTAGTATTTGTATCCATCATCGTCAGACGCTAGATGATGTCATCCACTGCCAAACAGGAGTTTCACTCTGCGTGTGCGCATGGCCATGTTGTCTTCACACTCTTTCATGGTCTAGCTTTGCTCTCTGTCCTACCGGTATGTCAGAGCGCTAGCTGAACCCTTACACTTTCATCTCACCAGGGTGGGTGGAGGAGACGGCTATATTAGGAGGATTCTTTCATACGGTGGAGTCGTCGAAGGCATCGGGGGCCGCTGTTTCAGGGGGGCGCAAGACCGTTTGATTTTGTTGCCATATCAAAAGATTTGAAAGAGTTCCCTTGCTCCCTTGTTCTGTCGACTACTGTGATTGAGTTGCGTATGAAATATTAAAATAACGATGCTAAAGGCCTGTCTGTAAGCCTTACTCATCTTTGACACTTTTGGGACTTTCATTTTTTGGTGGGGTGGAGGTGTGAATTAGCCTGATCATGTACTGGCTCAGGATCGCTAACAGAGGCAGCGATTCACTACACTGCTTTGATTTGCTGTTTCACAATCTGCCAACAGCGGTTCAGCATCAATAAAACAGCACATGGTTTCACCACTACAAAGTGGTTTGTGGCTTTGGTGATTGAAGACCTTTTTGGTTTGTGTGTTTGTTTGTTGTTTGAAAGAACAAAAACAACTTTTTTATATATTTCTTTCTTTTCTTTTTTTTATATTTCTGTTCGACACAAAGAAGAACCATCTAGCAGAGTCTGTTGTCCCTTTCTTTTCAGTTTTACAGCTACAACGCAGACTCAATAAGTAATTGTGTATATAATCAGTAAATACAGTGTGTTACACTTAATTTATCCATGCAGTACACAAGCACTGCTTGCTCTGAGCTACTTACAGTTCTTGGAGAGAAATTACAGTTCTGACTACTGGAGCAGCTATGAGACCACCGCAAAATCAAACCACAGTTTTTTGAGGTAAGGGAAAAACATAAGATTCTAGAAATATGGAACTGTTCCCCTTTAAAGTTGCATGTTCACCACAAGAGGTCCCGCTACACTTGGCTAAAACCATTCAAACATTTAACAAAAAACGAAATATGTGAAAGATCTTGCATGTCGAAATAAGAATATGAAGTCCACGAGGTGGAGAATTACACTTCTAAATAAGGTATGTTTCTCATTTTAATATAACACTTATGAATTATTTCGCCATTTTATCAAGACATCTAATGGGACCAGATACCCCGCTCAGAATCAGCGTGGGAATGTGGCGTTTTTTTAATCAAAGAACACATGGCCAACACACTGGTTCTGCCGTGCTTTCCTGTTCACAGACTGAATGCCGCCGTCAAATGTTGTTTTTTTTCCTTCATTTGAAAGAAATGTTCCTCCCTCATTCCCTTGCTGCCGTGACGTGCCAAATCTAGTCCCGGTTGTATGAAAAGTACCGCGCCCAATTTTTAAATTTTTTTTTTTAAGCACAAATCACACAGTGTATACCTTTTGATTCCAGCTTCATTGATTTCCACAACAAAAGTTGATTTTCTGATTTACAACAAACCAATCACTGAGGCAAATGTCTTTAGATGGCTAGCTAGCAAACTGTAAATGTTGTGACTACTACTAAATGTTGTGTAAGGTTAATGATGGAATATGTCACTGGAAAGGTTGATACACTTCCGTTAGTTATTTAGCTGGGAACTGCCGGAAGCTAGCTAGCTAGCTGGTTGTTGTTGTCACGAAACGCTATGTAGCTAGGTTGCTACCCGGGTGTATAAATAAAGCCCTTCAAGGGCTTACCTCACCCTGGCTATGAGGCACAAAAAATGTGATGCAGTGTTTAAAACATGTAATGATACAAAATCATTTTCAAAACTGTATTTTTGTTCCATGCAATTCACACAGTTTGGGGCTTTATTGTGTGACGTTGTATCTGAATTCTGTGTGTTTACATGAGTTAATGTTTGTAAGGACTGAGAGTCTGTTCATATTAGTTAATTCTGTGGGAGACCCTGAAATGTACCTCTTATTGCTAACAAACATTACATTTAGATGATATTACATGCCCCAAATGACTACATTTTGTTCTCACGCTAAAATTTGATGCAGCTCAAATGGGGAATCTCCCTGTTGCCCTGGCCACCCTCCTGAGAAGAGGAACGGTTAACACCAGTGTCAGGCAGTCTTCACAACAAGGGGTTCTTCATATTCATATTCATATTCATATGCTTTATATTCTCTTTATAAACTATCGGTGCTGTACAGGTATGGGGTACGCCCCGCCATCCCATAACTTGGCGGGTGGCATACCTGACGTCCCATTCAGCTGCTGATTTGAGCTGCATCACATTTTAGTGTGAGAACATGATAGGGGGTTCCCCAGACTCCCCAGGAGCTCCCCTGACTTTGGCATCAAATCAAATCAAATTTATTTGTATAGCGCTTTTCAAAAATGCATTGTCACAAAACGTTTAACAAAAGGAAACCCAGGCCTAGACCCCCACAAAAGCAAGCCTAAGGCGACAGTGGCAAGGAAAAACCTTGGGGGGGAACCACAGACCAGGTGTGGGGGCGAGGGTTGATCACCGATGCTACACTGTAACGGCTCTCGTCATGAAGCCGCAGTCTTTTAGATGTCTTTTATATATAACACTTTGAATATGCAATAAATTCTAAAATTCCCAATTTAGTAGCCAATTATACCGTTTCATTTGATATGAACTCACGGTCAAGCTAATTACCCGAGGCCGGCAATGATCCACCTCCTCCGAGACGGAATTCGCCCACCTACTTTCTAGAGCACAGGTGTCAAGCTCATTCCATCGAGGGCCAAGTGTATGCAGGTTTTTGTTGAAACCAATGCGCTACGCCAGGTGATTTCATGAATTAGCTGACTTCTTCAACCAAGGAGGGGACCTAATTGAAATCACCTGGTGTAATGCACTGGTTGCAACAAAAACCTGAATGCACTTGGCAGAATGAGTTTGATACCCCTGTTCTAGAGACACCCTTTGTGCTTCTCGGCGAACTTGTGACGGCTCTCTTCCCCCCCTCCCTCTGGGGCAGACAGCCAATTGCCGCCCCCTAGCAACGCTCCCGGCCAGGGCCGGACTGACGCAGTCGGATTTCGAACCACGGCTGCAGTGGGCAACTTGTGTCCCAGTCAGACGCTCTTACCGTTACACCACCCAAGAGACCTGTCAGTCCGACTTTCGATTAAAAAATAAATGAAAAATATAAGCAGTGTTAAACAAGCTCAGCAGAAGTCTCTTGGTGCCCTGCCACAAACAACATTATATTGCTTTTCTTTCTGGATTTGTTACCAATAAGAGCCAACTGTTACAAAAGTTTTTGGTGCCCCACCTCCTTGCACACACGCACACACTCATGCACACTCACGCATGCACACACGCTTGAAACCAAGGTTTTGAGCTTCGTGGCGGTCGAATAAGCCTTAGCAGGATCAATAGTATGATAGAACAGAAAAGATTGGCAATTTCGGGCCCCCTTGGATGTCATGGCGACATCTCGCTGAAATGATTGCTTATAAATGTGCAATGGTTGACTCCCCCTGAATATCGATGGACGGGCGGGGCGGCGGTGATGAGTTTTTGATTCGATGGCAGCTGGGGGTCAGTGCTCTGCTTTGGCCGGAAGGTTTCAAAATATTGGGGATGTTCTTTTTGTTGTTGTCCTGTCTCCTGTACATGTCAAAGGGGATCACGATGGGGCCTGATACACATTTTATGATTTTGGCATACGGTACCGGATTGCACTATTCACCCCACACCCTCCAAACATTTGTATGAATGTTCTGATCTGGCTGGTGTTGGGTGGAGCATTTTGTCTGTATAGATTTTTTGTCCTCCAACTGCTACGCTTGGAAACGCTCTGACGAAGGTTCTGTGGAACGAAAGCTTAGCGAGTTAAATCATTATGTTTTATTAATTAATTAATAATTATGTTTTCTGTCATTCTGTGCTTCGTGGAATTTTTTTCCTCACAATTTAATCTCACGTCCTTTCGCACTTTTTGGAAGTGCGAATGGTCCCTCTTTTTTTCTTTTTTTTTTTTTTTTTTTTATGACTGGAATGTTGTGAAATAATCCCAAACTCACAGCTGTAGGATAAATCTCTCACAGGATAAATCTCTCCTGACCTGTGATGACCCCTTCAGTGACGAGCAGTGCAGAACGACCTCCGTCCTGAAAGGAACACATTTATTTATTTATGGCTATAGTTCCTGTCTGACAGCATTTAATCACTGAAGCCCCCACACACGCACACACGCACGCGCACCCACACATACATACATACACGCACACACACACTCATACACACACACACACACACATCAATACTTGGTCAAAGTTATTTGTAATGTCCTCAATGAGGTAATTTGGGTTGCACCATCGCACATTCAGCAGCACACAGACACAGTGTAACAGCAGCATTGACATCCTTCCGTGGTGGGAGAGAGATTGTGTGAAGGAGGTTTTAATGTTACTCCTGGCTTGTGGTGTGTTCTGGTAATGGAGGTCAGGCCGTGTTGTGTATGTTCTAGTGTCGGATGTGTGACGGTGTGCTCCATCACTGCGGTGGTCTGCTGTTCCGGGTCAGAACTGGGCCAGGGCGAGAGCTTGACCCCCGCCATTCCCCCCCTCCCCCATGTCACTTGATTAGCCCTCGTACCGAGAGGGTAGAGCTTTCTCTCAATCTGTGTCCATCTCACTTTTTTTCCTCTTCCTCTCTCACTCCCTGTCTCTCACACACTCCATTTCTCAGTCACGCTCTCTCACTCCCTCCTTCCCTCTCCCTCTCTCTCTGTCTCCCCTCCCCCTCTGCCCCCATCTTTCTTTCTCTTTTTCAGTTTTTCTTCCTTCTTTTCTGTTTCTTAGTCTCTCACTCTCATGGCTTGAGAGCTTTAGATAGACTTTCTTTTTCCCTTTTTATCTCTCTCATAGCTGGCTGGTCCTGTTCTCTCTCCGTCTCCCCCTAATCTCTCTTCTCTCTCTTTCCCTCTGTCTCCCCCTAATCTCTGTCTCCCTCTTATCTCTCTCTCTCTCGTGGCTGGCTGGTCCTGTTCTCTCTCCGTCTCCCCCTAATCTCTCTTCTCTCTCTTTCCCTCTGTCTCCCCCTAATCTCTGCAGGCTTGCTCTCAGAGCAGGCTTGCTTTTCTCCTACTTTCCTGTTTCTTGGCCTCCCATTCCCTTACATCTCCCATCTCTCTCTTTTTCTCCCTTTCTGCATCTTCTTTTTGTTTTTTCCTTTTTGTGCTTCTCTCTGTTCTCCCTCTCTCTCTCTCTCTCTCTCTCTCTCATTCTCTCCTTTTTTTCCATAGAGAAGTGTGTAACTGACTGGTTCTGTGCCTTTTTGAGACTCTGTGCTGGAGCTGCGGTCCCCATCATCTTTGTTTTGGGGTCTAATCAAAGTATATATTTTTAGGGGCCTCCGATAGCGTAACGGTCTAACGCATCCGTATTGGCTGGTCCTTTACGAGTGTGAGCTGCCTATCACGGTTGTGGTTCGAAACCCGACTGTACCAGACCAGCCCTGGTGGGATCCCCGATTGGGGGTGGCGTTTGCCTGTCCGCCGGAGGGAGGGTGAGCTGGCATGAACTCGCTGAGAAGCACGTATGGGTGTCTCCAGAAAGATGTCTCCGTTGCCCTTGGAGAATTAGCTTGCCTCGTAGAGACGGGAGTTTGTGGGGGAGGGCAAATCGAAATAAATATAAGTTATAATTGGCCACTAAATTGGGAGAAAAATGGGGATTGAGGGACCTGCGCCCTGTTGCCCCCCTGTCAATATGCTAGTGTCTGGAGAGAGGGGTCATCAATAAAGGGCTCTTTCTCCACCCCTTTTCCAGAACAGATATTTCCACAGCCAGCCGGACAGTAGTAATTTCAATAAACCTTAATGACTTTAATAAACAAAGGTTTGGTATTAATTGTCTCAGTGAATTTAAGCGAAGAGGCTAAAAGGACTGGTTTATGCCAGGACCAGTAGTCTCAGCACGCTATGGTTTGTGGACAGCTGCCAGTGATCGTGAGGTCATAGGGTCAAATCCCAGATGGGAATCTGATCCCAGTAAGGTGCTCGGGATCCACGTTCGGAGTTTACGCTTGGAGTGCTCCTGGTTCTGGAGGGCAGGAGGGTCTGCTGGGGTCCCCAACAGCGTGTGTGACAGCGAGAGTGCAGAGTAGACTTTTTGTTCTTTGGATGACTTCATTTCTATTTCCACAGTTTTGACAAAAACCTCACTGGGTAAGTCAGTAAGGGAGACAGAGAAGCCGTGAAATAGATGGAATAAATTATGCTGTTCGGTTACTTTCGAAGAAACAGTTAAGTTAAGTTTTGTTCTGAAAACACTTGGAGAACTTCCAGGACCAGAGTAGAGTAACCCTGCAGGCACTGTGGCCCTCCAGGGAAACCAGTGAGATTTGATATAATCGGCTGGGTCATTGCGCCCTCTCTAGCCATTATCACTTGAGTGGGACGCAATGAAGTGAAAATGTTCTTTAAACACTCACAATTGCTGATATTACTACTTTTAAATTTAAGTTATGGCTTTTCCCCTAATTTCTGTGTAGGTCAGGTGTGTTTAAAATTGAGAAGTGGAAGGTGACACTGTGGAATCATCTCTGAAATTGACTTGGAAGATCTGTCATTTACCCTCCTGACTATCGAAGCTTGAAAATAAGAGATGGAAGACCAATCCCTCACAGATGCACAAACGTGTCCCCAAGATGTTTCGCCGTAATGGATATCTGTCCATGGGTAATTAAATTGCAAATTGTTTTTTTTTTACACTGTTGTGGAAATTGCCAGAAAGACTTAGGCCTGCCACTCATCACATTCAGAATTCCCAGCCTTTAAGTGACATAATTTTCTGTGGCACTATCAATATTCGCTTAAACTGTATAGATTTTGAAGAAAAACAAGAGATTGATTGTGAAGATTGATGCTTGATGCGACTGTCAATCCCCCAGATGCCAGACTTGACTGTCAAATTCATCTTAATCATTATCGGATCGACGATCGACCAGTTTAATGCCAAATGGAGCGACTGTCGGCCAAGGGAAAAAAAGGAAGGGACTGAAATGGGTGTGACATCATCACCTTTGACCCCACACAGACGTACTGAAGTAATAGTAACGGATGCAGAAACTGTGAATGTTTGTATGAGAATAAAGGCCCTACTGAGTGAATTAAATAACTGCTTCTTTTTATTGCATTTCTATTAAAAATGTTAAAAAAAAAATAATTCAAATCTGTTAAAGAGCCCCATGGGGCCGCGGATAGCGTAGCGGTCTAACACACTCGCATTGACTGATGCTTTCCGAGTGTGAGCTGCCTATTGCGGTTGCGGTTAAAAACTCGACTGCCAGACCAGCACTGGCTGGGAGCCCCGATCGGGGGCAGCATTTGGTGAGCTGGGAAGCCAGGAAGCGCAAATGTCTCCAAAAAAGGGGGGCGGAATCATTGCCGGCCTCAGGGAATTAGCTTGACCCGGAGGATGGGTGGCAAGTTCGTGGGGGAGGGCAAATAAAAATAAATAGAGGGTATAATTGGCCACTAAATTGGGAGAAAAACTGGAAAAAATCGAACCAAAAATTTGGCCCCTTTGGAATGGTGTATCCAGCTGAGGGTTGTCTTCTTGTGTGTGTGTACAGGTAACTGCCAAAATAAGAGCTAGCGCCAAGCTTTCAGGATGTATTCACTGCTGGTCTAAGAAAGAAAAGTGGTGGGGACCAAGCTGGTCTTTTGAAATAGTGCTGTGGGAATTGGGCCACCTGGCTGCCACGGCAGATTAGCGCCCGGCTCGTTGATGGTCCTCCCAACACCGCACAGCAGGGAAGAGACATTTTATTTTCTCGCTGACGAAGATGTGTCGGGAACTCTCGCCCCACAGGGCACAGAGGGTTAGGATTTACGAGGCATTATTAAAAATGTATAAACGCATATTTCGAATGAGGGGGAAAAGGGACAACCTGTTCTCTCTTTACAGAAATGCTCAAACAAAAAACCAAGAGCTTTATAAATGAATAAGTATCATAACCGAGTCGCCATAGTTATGTTGAACTCCCAGGTGAGATAGGCCTAATCAGCACAAACTATTATAATTATATATATAAAAAACAGTTCTTAAAGTAATTAAAAAGCATTTGGGCTCAACCCAAGAATCAAAGGCTCCAAAACAGAAACCAAGGAGGGAAACCAGTGGAGAGCAGAGAGAGACAGAAAAATACCTGCACCAACCAGAAAAGATATAAAGGACAGAAACAATCTGTTTTGTATATAAACATTTATATACAGAATAAACATGTTAGACTTTAAATGGAAAAGAGCTGGAAATTACAGTAGATGATAATACAAATGTATGAATTTGTTTGTGTAAAATCGTTAAATTAATAATACAAACAAAACAATTCCATTACAGCAGAATTTGGTCTATAGCTCCTTAATTAAACATGTATACCGGTCTATAACTCCTTAATTAAACATGTATAATGGTCTATACCTCCTTAATTAAACATATATAATGGCTTCATTACCAGGGTGTACAACCTTAATAAGCCATAAGAATTTGTGTGGGATTTGTTTTCGAAATGATTGACCTGAAGTCAAGAAATATCAAGTGTCACATTTATGAATAGCTTTTTTTCCACAAGTGTATTGGCATCCTCCATAATACATTGCATTTGCATATTATTGATTTATAAAGATGTTACGATGTGTTAGAACATAAGTATACATAATGACGAACAGGCCGTTTCGCCTATCTAGACTCATCATGTCCTAATCTAAAAAGTATCCAGTACTGCATCTAGCCTGGACTTGAATAGCTCAAGTGTTTCTGCCTCTACTACCTGACCTGGCAAGCTGTTTCCGGGCATTGACGACTCTCTGTATAAAGATTTCCACCTGTGGCCTCTTGTTCCGCTAACCGAACGCATCTTAAAAAATCTTTGGCAGTTCACTTTGTTAATCCCTTTTAGGAACTATTAATTTATAAAGCTGTTATGACATGTTAATGAAGGTGTTATAGACATCTTATGAAGACCTCATTACAGCTGAAGCTGCTTCTTGCATTGTTTTTAAAAATTAGTTTCAAATATTTTTCCAGTTTCTATCCCAATTTAGTAGCCAATTCAATCCTCTATTTCGATTCGCCCTCCCCTCACGAGCCCACCGCCCATCCTCTGGGTCAAGCTAATATCCCAAGGCCGGCAATGATCTGCCTCCTCCAAGACGGAATTTCGCCCACCTGTTCTTTAGGAACACCCTACTGCTCCTTGGTGAGCTTGTGCCGACTTTCCCTCCCCCCCTCCCTGGGGCAGACAGCCAAATGCCGCCCCTGATTGAGGCTCTCGGCCAGAATCGGACTGAAGCAGTCGGGTTTCAAACTGTGACTATAGTAGGCAGCTTGCACTCCCGGTGGAGTGCGTTAGACCGCTACGCTACCCTACCTGGGCCCCACTCCACTGACTACTGCTAAGAGAAAAATATAATCCATAATAATAATATATAGTGTCTCGCTAATGTTTTCTGTCTGTTTCCATATCAACTCTGTGGGTAGACTCAAGCGCACTTTCAGTGGCATGAAACTTTGAAATGAATAAAACACAATCCCTTTTTTCCGCGCATCGCACCGCACCTGAACTGCGCGGTTTGGGAATCGCAGGTAATGGGTTTTATTCCTCCTGTGCAGTGAATAATTACCCGTGATGAAATCAGACTTGATAGAGTGTTTATGAAACGTTTGGTGGCAGGCTGAAGATTTTATGAGCAGGTGTACATGGCGGAGGTGTAGATTTTAACGAGGCCCCTCATTGCTCTGAGAGAACCCAGGTCATCGACTAACGAGAATTAGTACACTCCGCTCTGCACTCTGTTTACTGAAGAGCTAGAGACCAAAGAGCGAAAGACCAATTTCTCCCCCTCTCTGTCTCTTTCTGCCCTGCATTATGTGAATGTGCTGTCCGGCCTGGGGATGTGACTTATTTTCGTTCTGAACGATTGGCAGTTTGCTGAGATTACAAACACACAGTGACAAGCGCCAGCCCAGACAGAGTGGTGGGCATTACAGTCCCACTGCTGATAGCCAATCGGCATTCCCCCACCGGAACATTCGTTATCATGCCGCATCGGCACCGTCAAAGGAGGAAACTTCCTTTGTGAAGTTGATGAAGTATGGACTGCTATTAGCATCAGTTACAGTACTTGTGCTAAACTAGACTTTAAACCTTGGGGGGGGGGGATCAGTGAGGGTTTGGAAATGGGAGGGGAGTGGAGGGGGCTGGATTTTGCTGTTGGTGTTATTAGTTAATTCTTTTTAAAGCTGTGGCTGGTGAATGAGGACAGATGAGGAGATCGCTGTGAGGGTAATTAACCATTAATCGAAGTGGCAAAAACATCAGTCTTTGTGTGCAGTCGCACCTCCTCTGCCCCACCTCCCACTCCTCGCCCCGATTCGTCAATTAAATTGTCAATTAAAAAGGTTCACTGTGAATGCAGCATTGTGGCATGCCTCCATGTGAGTACAAGAGTGTTTACATCTCATTAATACATGTTTAAATCCAGTGTGAAAAAGGCTTAACACCCAGACAGCTGATTCCATAGGGGTGGTGGGAGGAGGTGGGAGGTGATAAATGATTGGGTTCTCAAAGGCAGGACAGTTTATTTCTAGGCGCGGAGTGGTTTCTGCGATGGCGCGATGCTCCATGGCAACGAGTGGTGGAATACCCGATGCAGAGAGCTCCGGGACAGCAGTCACATTTCAAAGCGGACCGACGGACAACAAGGGAAATTCATCCCTTTGCGTGAATTTGCAACACAAGAAAATCCTCTCCCTTTGCGTTGCATTGTGGCAATAGGCAGACGCTCTTATCCAGAGAGACTTAGGTAATGAGTACATATAACAAGGCTAGAAGGATGATACTAGACTTACATAATGACTGCATAAAACAAGGCTAGGAGAACTGTGGTAGCCTTAGAAAATTGATGGTTACAGACAAATAATTTTTTTTTTTTTCTCCTCTTTCTTTTCTTGCTCTTATTCTTCCCTGTTTTGCAGAGTACAGCTGGTGCTTGAGGCGTGAGATCACATTGTGAAAGTCAGTTGGAAACTGGGGTGTCCCAGACTATCCTGGATAAACGACTTACAGTAGTGAATACATTTTTAAAAAAATCCAGTATATGTGGTCCCAGTGGTATTTCAACCCACAACCTAAGCATTGTCAGTGAGCCATACAGAACCATGCTCTAGCTACTAAGCCACACAGAACCATGCTCTACCTACTGAGCCACACAGAACCATGCTCTACTTACTGAGCCACACAGAACCATGCTCTACCTACTGAGCCACACAGAACCATGCTCTACCTACTGAGCCATACAGAACCATGCTCTACCTACTGAGTCACACAGAACCATGGTCTACCTACTGAGCCACACAGAACCATGCTCTACCTACTGAGCCACACAGAACCATGCTCTACCTACTGAGCCATACAGAACCATGCTCTACCTACTGAGTCACACAGAACCATGCTCTACCTACTGAGCCACACAGAACCATGCTCTACCTACTGAGCCACACAGAACCATGCTCTACCTACTGAGCCACACAGAACCAGGGTGTCATAGCCGCCGGGTGTCATAGAATTGATGGGACGATGTTGTAGTTGTACAAGTAAACGAATAAATAAATGTCCGATGAAACCGTGTGCATACTCCAACTGAAAGCTGCAGTATGCCTTATCACTCTAACTAAACAAACTCGCGGCACGTCGTGAACATCAGCTCAGGTTTAAGAGCTTTTAATCAAACAAAATTGCCCGTTTAGTTCTTGACACTTGCCCACACGAGTTCCCAGACATTTTTTTGGGGGGGGAGGCGAGCGATGATTTCCGTGGAGAGTGGTGGGGGCGGGCAGATTACCTCTGTGCTTCTGTGACAGGTTCTATTCACAGCCTGCAATCCCCCTTTCTTCTCCCTCGGAGTTCATTACCGCTGCTTTTGCGTGAGTAAATGGGATCGTCTCGATCCCTCTGGGCGAGAGCGTGAGCTGAGGAAATGTGCGCTAATTGAAAAAGTCGTTAGTGGTTCTACATCAGTGCTGGAAGTGAAGGAAATTCAGATGGTTTAATAAATAAAAAAATAAATAAAAAAAAAAATGTTAATACAGTTTACTAATTGCACAGAGAGTCAGCGTCTCAGACTAAAAAAAGTACTTGGAACCCAGTTAATTAGACAACATATAAACGATTCTCTGAATGCACGTTTGATGAGAAGTGATCAGTAATTAATGTAATTGAATATGCAGTCAGAAATATATGACTGCAAACAAAAAAAGGAGATGGAAATATATCCTTTGCTTTGCTCTTTGCTCTTTAAGGTGAAATAAATATGAATGACGCACTAGGCTGGCTGCACAGCGTACACAGGGAGGCCGGTAGCACTGTTTGATTGAGAAGTGTGTGTTTAAAAAAAAAAAAATCCCATTTTAGTAACCAATTAGACCCACTATTTTATGTCAATCCCCCCCTAGTAGTGTGAGTTCACTGCCGTAGTCCTCCTCCGAGACGGCACTCACCAGGCTGTCAACCGTAACCCGGTACTACAGGGCCACTCTTATGCGCAGCGAACGTCATGTCAGCTTCCTTCCCCCCTCCCTGGGACGGACAGGCAATCGCCGCCCCCTGGTGGTACTCCCAGCCAGAGCCGCCTCTGTGGCGGGACGGGGAATTGAACCCCAGTCTCCGTGGGCAGTGTCGAATGTTGTAACCACTGGACCACGCAGGAGGCCTCATTGAGAAGTGTGTTTGATTGCACTGTTAACGCAAAGGGGTGCTGGCGAGGGGCCTGCTGCTGCCAAGACCCGGTGTGTGAAGAGGAAGTGGATTCAGGGTGGTGGGAGCTGGAAGCCCACATCCCACAATGCACTGCTGATCAGACATGTGACTTAGCTCCCCCCCCCTCCCCACAAACTCATGTGCAGTAACACATCTCATCATCAACACACACGTACAGACAGTCAGACAAGCACAAACACACACCTCACCAACACACACATACACACAGTCAGACAAGCACAAACACACCTCACCAACAAACACATACACACAGTCAGACAAGCACAAACACACACCTCACCAACATACACATACACACAGTCAGACAAGCACAAACACACACCTAACCAACACACACATACACACAGTCAGACAAGCACAAACACACCTCACCAACACACACATACACACAGTCAGACAAACACAAACACACCCTCACCAACACACACATACACACACAGTCAGACAAACACAAACACACACCTCACCAACACACACATACACACAGTCAGACAAGCACAAACACACACCAGGGGCAGAGGTTTGTTTAAGGAAAGGAAAGTGGTAATGCCAGTGCTGACTGTGGCCGGCAGCCCTACAGGGGGGCACATAATTGGCTGTGGTGTCGCCCTGGAAGGCGGGGTTTCATTCATTGCTCCTGTGATTGGGCACCAGCGGTCTGTCTGCACAAACAGTTCATTAAATTCACTCCTCTGACGTGACGTCTGTGGAGCTCAGTGCAGTCGGATGCAGAATGAAAGGACGAGGCTGGGTTGGCAGGACTCTCTTCCGAGGAGAGTGGGCTCGATTGTCTGCGCTCTTCAAATTGACAGAGGAAGCTGCAGCAATGGCATGGCTCTACGAATAAGATTGAGCATTCCAAATGGAGTGGGCTGAGGGGGTGGTGGGAGTTCAAGGTTGGGCAAAGGTCATTTCAATACCCCTCCCCCCTCACTTTAACACTGTGGCAGTGAGATGACATCGCTGATGCGAGTATGTGCGAGTCTCCAGAGAAGTGGGAGATGGACAAGGTAGGACTCCCCCCCCCACTTTCATGCATGGCGTGATTTCAGTCTCGCCACTGGCCAATAACCTGGTGGTTAACTTGGCGGGGCTCCCCCGTAAAAATGAAGACAAGTGGATCACGTTGAATGGGGAGTAAATGGTTCTGTGGGGAGGCTGTGGGTTCTTGGGGTTGTGAGGGAGGGAGGGAGGGGGTGCAGAGGATGTTTTGAAAGTCCGGAACACACGTTACATCCCCCGTAGATGATTACTCCACACACCCCGGCTGCCTGAGGCGATCCCCACAGACTCCCAGAACATTGCTCACAGTGATGGATTGGAAAGCGATGGAATGGTAGGAGGGAGAGAGACAGAGGAATGAGGGATGAAGGAAAGATGAATCTTTGGGAGATGAGATGTCGGCCTGGGGGCAGGTAGCTGGGTTTCAGGTTGGGGGGGGCAGGGGTTGGAGGACACGCACACACACAAACACACAACTGCGGCTGTCTGTTTCTCCCCCCCCAGACACTAAACATTTTCAAATGGCGGGATTTAGATTTATCATTTGTTTGGGTGGAGAGCAAACGCTTCAGTCCTCTGGCCCTAAGTGACTGCAAAAAGGTCCATTTAAATCTCTGTGAAGATCAGCCGTTAAGCTGAAGAGGAGTTAGGCCAGTTAGAGTCAGTTAGGTTTCATGGGCTGCGAGGCCTACGAAAACCAGTTCTTTGTAAATTTGCGTTAAATCTGTTTCACTTCAGATGGGTAGACGGCGGGATGGGGAGAGAGGCGCGAGAGTGAAATCTGACCTGCCGACGTGCCTGCCATGATTCCTGCTTCGAACGGAGACCTTGACACAGTGCTTCTTTTATCTTGTTTTTTGAGGAAAGGGCGGAACGTCAGATGTCGGGGCGAACCTCGGCAAAAGATCGAGGGCCGTGCGACTGGCTGAGTGATGAGCTGTCAATCACACGGGAGCCTGGCGCATTCTCGGCCAGCCGCAGGGCAAAAAAGCCCACAAAGCTTTCAGCTGTGGTAATAAAGGCACTGGGGAAACTCAGTTCACCTCATTTTGACCTGAACTTTGACTCTGCTTTCACCCGCTGTATGTAAGACCTCTGGACAAATACACAACTTAGTTAGTACATAGTTTAATTGTATACAAAATATAGTTTTGTATACAACGGTCACTGTAACACACAGGACCGTACGTATATGCAGTGAGCTCATATAGGCTTCCCTGCTCCCTCCCTGGGGTGGATGGGCAATTGCGCCCCCTAGTGGCACTCCTGGCCAGAGCCGAACTGGTGCGACCTAGGTGGAATCAAACCCCAGTTGCAGTGGGCAGCGTAGAACGTTCTTACCGCTACACCACCCAGGAGGCCCCGGTATTAGGTATTTAATATCCCCCCCCAATTTGCAACACCTAGTTATATTGGTGTGTGTATATATATATAATTGCTGTGAAGCCAGATGAACACACTTTCTTTTCTCCTCTGAATCACCTGCTGCAAGCAGCTGCTTACTTTCAGTCTGCAGTCCAGCAGGTGAGCTGCACAGTCATCGCACTAGAGGAGGAATCTTGATTGATTGATTGATTTGTTTCCACTCTCTTCTCTCAAGGTTAATACCCCCCATTGTCTAAAATCTCATCTCGTTATTTAGGGTCCAAAAATCTACCGCTCACGCAAACAGGCAGACGTGAGCATGAACTGAATTAAGTTTAATTTAAAAAAATATTTTTTTTTAATTCTTGATGTGACAGTAACTGACACATAGAATATAGTCAGGTCAACGTGACCGATTTCTCTCCCTCTTTTTATTTGTTTATTCTTTTTAAAACGTCACTCTTTTGGAGGCCTTCGTGATAACGCTGTGATGCTATTTAAACCATATTTGTCACTGGGAAGGGAACAAATCGATAAATCACTCACTTTAAAAGCCTGTTTCACCCTGATTACCCATCATCCCCTCCTTCATCTATATTTCATAGTGTATTACTACCCCTTGCGGCTGACTGCATCCCATTTGCTGAAAATGAAGATGCTGCAGCATAATAACTTTATCAATAATAGTAATCATCATCACCATCATCATAATAATCATAAATGATAAA
This sequence comes from Aldrovandia affinis, assembly GCA_029706075.1. Lineage (NCBI taxonomy): Eukaryota > Metazoa > Chordata > Actinopteri > Notacanthiformes > Halosauridae > Aldrovandia > Aldrovandia affinis. Next base: position 6,597,924 of record JAINUG010000014.1, on the reverse strand, counting down.
GACGGTGATGATGTTGACTGTGTTTCCATTGGAGACGATGTGACGGGGAAAAAAACTATTTGACAAGCTCAATGGAAACCGATTTAGTTTCCTACATTTTACTCAGGGAGTCAACATTCAGGAGTTTTACTGGTTGTGTCTTGCTTCTGGTGATACCAATGCCTCTACTGGACAGGAAGGGGAGGGAAGGACACTTTTTATGTATATATTTATTTGTATTGTTATAAGGAATAATTCTAGTGTTCCTATATGAAGAATAATAATATATGCCATTTAGCAGACATTTTTATCCAAAGCGACTTACAGTAGTGAATGCATACATTTTTCAGTATATGTGATCCCAATGGGAATCGAACCCACAACCTAAGCGTTGTCAATGCCACGCTCTACCTACTGAACCACACAGAACCACGTGTGAAAGAGGTAGAACATAAGAGCATATACACATAATGAAGAGAACAGCCCAAATTCATCCCATCTTGGCTCCTCGATTACAGTACCTACAGTCTAGAGCAGGGGTGGGAAATTCCGGTCCCGGAGGGCCGGTGTGTATGCAGGTTTTTGTTTCTACCAATTACTCTGGCTCAATTAGCTAAGTAGTTGGATATGTCAATGCTGGTTCACTTGTAGATTAGACCACAGTAACATGTTTCATATAGGAACACAAGAACGGTCTTCAGCTGTCATCCATGGGCTTATCAAGAAATTTAGCTAAAATGTCAGATCACGTAAATGATTGGGCTAATTAAATTATTAAGAACAGAAGTGGGCATGAAATCCAGAAATGGATACGGCCCTCCTTGCCCACCCCTGGTCTAGAGAGTATGTAGTTGTGCCCCTATCCTGAATGAATTCCCTCAGAATAAACACCTTCATTGTAATGATCACCAGGCATGATAATGGCATCGTGGGAGAGATGTGAAACAGAGCCCTCGACTCCTTTTACAGTCCCACGGTGCTTACTGTAACATAGCCCTGCTTTGCTGCCAAAATCACCAGTTCTATCCTTTGACCGCCCCTTCCACTGGCATTGCAATGTCTTGCAGTGGAGTTGGAAATGTTTTTATTTTATTTTATTTTTTACGAATTTGTTTCAGATTTTATCCCAATTTAGTAACCAATTACACCCTCTATTTTTCATGTCAATCCCCCATTGTATTGTGAATTCGCTGCCGTAGCCCTGTGACCGGCAGTGACACGGTCGAAGTATCGTCTCCTCCGAGACGGCACTCGCCAAGCTGTTGACCGTAACTCCGGTACTCCAGAGCCACTCCTGTACGCAACAAACTTCATGACGGCTTCCCTCCCCCCTCCCTGGGGCGGACAGCCAATTGCCGCCCCCTAGTGGCACTCCCGGCCAGAGCCGTCTCGGCCAGAGCTGGCGCGGCTGATGGAATCAAATCCCGGTCACAGTGGCCAGCAACATTGCAACTATGCAACTACTAGACCACCCAGGAGGCCCCAGCGGAGTTGGAAATATAATTACCTAGTTATAACTTGCTTATAATCATTTTTTAAAATTATAATTATAATATTTATTTATAATAATTATTTTATTATTTATGACATCTATAACAGAATAAGGCACTTAAAATGTGAGCATTTGGGTATTTTATTGGATGACCTTTGCATATGTGTTCTTGTGCTGTTTAAATCTCATACCTGGCTGGACACACACGCACCCACACACACATACACACATGCTCACACACACACAGGGGGCCTGTGAGGCTGCTCATAGATTAATGAGACAAGGTCGAAACTGTTTCTCCACAGTGCAGGAAAACAATCACCTTCAACTTGGCAAATCCACTCACCAAGCAGCCTCCACTGTCTGCATTTATTTACTTGAACAAAATCAGACTAAATTGAATCCACCAACGGGACCAATTCGTAATTTTAACACTCAATTGGAAGTGCTTGAGATGAACTTGCTTTTTTATTTTCTACCGTCTGAATGCAATTCTGTGATTACACGTGTGCGACCTAAATGCAGTTCAATCAACCTCTTAATCCTGTTGAGGCGATGAGTGTGAGCAGGAGCAATGTTCAAGGACGTGTCGCTAGGCAGAAAACGTCTCTGTCTTCAAGGAAGGAAATTGTGCATTCATTCAAACCTCTCACTGCTTATGATTCTGTGTCACTGCAATTGGGCAAATATGAAAATGAACCTGGCAATTAATTAAACAAACTACAGACTAGCCCATTCTTTACTGTGAGGTTAAACTGAACACGTACGCACAAACACATACACATATAAACACACATACAGGAGATCTGTAATTCATTTCCTAACAGCTAGAAAAAATAGTCTATATTCAGCAACTACATATCTATGCCTGTGGTGAGATTAAAAATCCTGTTCTTTTGTCCTTTGACATTAGCTTGACCCAAAGTTGAGAGGGAAGTGTATTACATCACCACACCCCTGCATCATATTTATATTATATATGATTATTCATAAACATGGTTACTTGCACCCTGGTTTACTGACCATACCCGTGCCCTTAAACAAGTTTCCAGGAAATTAGAACGCAGATGGCGCTCTACTAATTTAGATGTTTTTTGCTCTGCTTGGAAGGACAGCCTCATAGAATACAAGCATGCCCTTACTACAGCTAGGTCATCGTACTTCTCAAAATTAATTGACCAGAATAAAAACAACCCAAGATTTCTATTTAACACAGTAGCTAAACTGACAAAAAAATCTGTCTTCAGATTGCATCAGTTATCCTTCTAACTATAATTCCAATGACTTCATGAACTTGTTTACTGATAAGATTGAGACAATCAGAGAACAAATTATGAAAATGACTCTAGCACTCCAACTCCCGAGATAGCACAGGGCTACAGCACAGAATACAGTGGCACGTATTTTGACTAGATCCAAGAAGTATGAGCACATTACTCCTGTGTTAGCATCACTACATTGGCTTCCTGTTAAATATCGGGCTGATTATAAAGTACTGTTGCTAACTTTTAAAGCAGTGAATGGACTTGCACCTTTATACCTGGCATAAATATTGACATATTATAAGCCGACACGACTGCTTCGTTCACAAGAAGCCGGCCATCTATTACTCCCTAGAATTTTGAAAAGCACAGCTGGTGGTAGAGCCTTCTCTTTTAGAGCTCCTCTGTTGTGAAACGGTTTACTAGGCATGTTAGGGATTCGGACACAGTTTACATTTTTAAGTGTAGATTAAAAACATATCTTTTCAGCCTAGCCTACTGCCAAACATAGTCTAGGTGGAGAGATGGAGAAGGCCATGCCCTAGTGTCTTATGGAGTGAGAAACTTTCCATACTGTCACCTCCTCAACGTGTTACCACCACTGTTATGCTGGTTATCCTTGATCAGGTGTGGATGGTTTGGAACTCTCTCATGGCTGCGTGTATTCTCTGTCCCTCTCCTAATAGGTATGCTGCCATAGCTTACACCTGTCGGGGCTATCTGCATATTTCCTATGCTTGTGCTCCCCTGCTCTTACATAATGCTACTGGCTATAGCACTGCTTTTTTTCTGACTGCATGTTTTCTTCTCTGCCTCAGCCTCTGACTCGGGGGCACCTGCACCTGAGCCCTAGATCCTGCGAGAAGTGTGAGCTGCCCCCATCAACCCTCACCCCCACGCCAACCCCAGTTCCTGGATCTGGACCCTCTCCACGTGGTTTAGCCCCCCCCCGCTGACTACCTAACTCAGGAGGGGCAAACTCTTTCAGCCCTGAGTCACCTTGGACTGACCATGATATGGTCTTTTTTGGACACACCCTGTGCCGGCCAGAAGAGGATGGGCTTTTAGTCTGGTTCCTCCCAAGGTTTCTCCCTACCAAGGGAGTTTTTCCTTGCCACTGTTGCCTTTAGGCTTACTTTTGGTGGGGTCTAGGCCTGGGTTCCCCCTCTGTTAAGCGTTTTGTGACAATTCAATTGTAAAAAGCGCTATACAAATACATTTGATTTGATTTGAAAGGTATTTATTTCAATCGATAAAGAGAAGTAGGGGGCTACGAATGCAGTGCCTCATTTGATCGCTACAAGTGTACACCTGTGGCTCTAGGTGAGTCCCAGGTGAGACCACACTGCTACACCGTGGAGCGAGGCACTGCGACCAGTTTTTTTTCCACTCATTCTGAGATATAGGAAGCAATGCATTTTTTTTATTTGTATGCCTTTTTGTCTTGAGGGTTGGTATTGATTCTTCTCTTTCCCGGTGCTCTCTCTCTCTGTTTGTTGTTGTTGTTGGGCTTTCTGTTTGTACTCTGTTGCACTCCTAATTGAGAGAGGCGAGTGGGTGCTTTCAGGAAGCAGCAGCAGCTGCTGGTAGAAAGGATAGGAGCCCTCTCCACGTACCGCAGATCCCACGACCACGTTTGAAGTCCTGCATTGATCTGCGTTACCTGTTTTGAGAAAATGCAACCATCTCTCCTGAAAGCTTGAGCCGAAGGGACCACCAGCTGCAGCCCCCTCTTTTTAGCTACAAAGCATCACAGTGCCGGGGCTCAAATGACGTCACCCGGAGGAGAGTGCTGGTCTGACCTTTGACCTTCTGTGTCTGTCACTGTCGGGCTCTCTCTCTACATTTTGATTTTGACAGTTTTTTTATTTTACACTTCAGTACCCTCACTGGGTGGGATGGAGAGAGAGAAAGATCGAGAGAAAGAGAGGCACTTTCCTCCTGTGAGTGACGTGGAAGCAGACACAAAGACTGGGGACGTATCTGTATCTGGTTGTCAGTCTCTGGTAAAATAAAACAGAAAGAAAAGAGAATTCTCAGTCCTCTCGCACATTGCTCCAGTCGTCAGACTGGTGGACTTACAGCGGCTTATTAAGGAACCATTTACACACACAAAACATTATCATATTTCATAGAAACCGCTCAACATAAATCACAGTGCCCTCTGGAGCACAGCGTGATGTTGGATTTAGAAGAAACGGGAGCGCATTTGTCCTGGTCAGTTTGTAATTGTATGTAGCCAAATGACATAAAAACATCCAAAGACATTGTTTTTCAAGTAGAGGGGTGTAGCATTGTTTTATAAGAGTGTGATTAGTTCCCAGAGTTAGGGACTTGAGTCTTTAGCTCCGCGAGCTTAATCGCTCTCTTGTCGCGTCGAGATCCCTCGGTTCGAAACTTGCTGCGGGCAGAACCAACACCGTTACATTGGTGCCGTGACTCGGATAATACAGCTGATGGCAATCGGTTGGGCCGTGGTTGCTGCCGCAGGAGTTTCGAGGGAGAATGGGGGGTGTGCTCATTTCCCAGAGTTAGGGACTTGAGTCTTTAGCTCCGCGAGCTGCTCTCTTGTCGCGTCGAAATGGCAGAACCAACACCGTTACAGGGGCATTTAAGGGCTGAGATGGGGGCACAATGGGGGTGGTGTAGCGGTCGGTGTCCGACACTGCCCACTGTGACCGGGGTACGATTCCACCAGGTCGTGCCAGTTTTGGCTCTGGCTGGGAGTGCCACTAGGGGGCGGCAATTGGCTGTCCGCCCTAGGGAGGGGGGAGGGAAGCCGATAGGAGCATATAGGAGTGACCTGTGCGCAAACCGGACTTACGGTAACAGCTTAGTGGGTTCCGGCTCGGAAGAGGCGGTGCTTCGCCACATGTCACTGCCGGTTTCAGGACTACAGGTGTGAGCTCTCAATATGATAATTGACATTAAAAAGAGGGTATAACTGGCTACTAAAATTGGGAGAAAATGGGGGAAAACAGCAGAAAGAAAAAATAGGAGAAAAAAGAAACTGATATTGTTAGATATTTGGTTCATAAGAGCTCGTTGTTACTCTGTGCGTTGGTGTTTTTTTTGCCTGCCGGAGTGCTTAGAGAGAAAGTGTGACAGTATGATTTGTGGACTGGAGGTAATGGTGGGGCTGCAAACATATATGCAGATACACATATATATATATATATATATATATATATATAGAGAGAGAGAGAGAGAGAACCTGAGCGACAGTGGAAGAACCTAGTGGGATGGCATTTAAAAAATTCACTAGTTATTAATCATTGGATATTTATATTATTTTTATTTCTTACATTTTATTCATAACACATTCTTGTGAAAAAGCATCTTTTTTGGTTTTTTCAATACTGCTTTCTAGTTGAATGTGTCTAATGTTTGTTTATGTAAAGCTTTGGCTATGCATGGAAATATGTCATGCCAATAAAGTATTATTAAATTGAGAGAGAGCATTGAGAGAGAGAGAGAGAGAGTGTGAGAGGGGTTGTGAAGCCGATGAGAGAGAGAGAGAGCGAGAGCGAGAGCGAGAGAGCGCCCAGGAGAAAAGAATGAGAGCGAGGGCGAGAGCTCACGCCCAGGAGAAAAGAACAGGTCATCTCCCGTGATGAATGCGCTCTGTCCTGAGAGCAAATGGATCAGCCGTGGGAGCGTGGGGAGCAGAGAATGTCCCCCGAGAGCTAGGGGGTGCTCCTGTGGTGGAGGAAACACAGCATGAACACCAAACACATAACATAATCCCTGTTATTTCATTACCCTATTGATTCACCCGTATTCAGTGCATTAACGTAGCCCAAGCAACATTAATACCCTAAAGGAGACACTGCTCACTGCATGTAACTGACACACTGAAGACTCAGCGTTCCCATGGACACTGGGGAAAAGAACGCCACCTTCAACACCTTATGTATTATATAATCCACATTATTAATGACTCATTGAAACAGTTCTCAGCACATTAACAAAGCCTGATTTAACATTAATGAGCTGAAGTAGTCGCCGCTCACTCCTTAAAACTGAGTGAAACACTGTTCCATCAAACATGCTACCCAGTTATTTACCAGTGATGTTGTGTGCAGCTTCCTGAAACCCAAAATGGGAGGAGCTATTGCATTCTCCCTCCTGTGAACCAATCGTTGCGCTCTGCTGTGAAGAGCAAAATTATTTTGATTGGTTCACACAAGTCAGTGAACGACAGCTCTTTGTGTTTTGGCTCCGCCCATTGTGGAGCTGATGAAACCCTACTCTCCCATCACCACCACTGATGCCATTTGCCTTTCTTCTCTTCATTTGCCTTTCCCTTTCTTTTGTCTCTTTCTGTGCTTTGCATAAAAGTGGCGAAGCCAGAGTCCCACTTGACAGGCTGCAAAGCTGCCCCAAAGTCCAAACACTACTCTGTTTCCCAAAGCCAGCCATGCCACATTTCATCCCAATATGTCCATATTTACTATCCAGTTAACCTGTTCACAGACAGACAGATGGACGGACGGACAGACAGTCAGAGAGGCACACATGTGCGATTACATAACCTGCTCTTCTCCAATTGGTAGCAGGCTTAAAATAAAAAAAATTAAACCATGGTTCACTGTTTGCGGCAATTATTTTTTGCTTTCTATCGATTTAAGCAGGCCCAAAGCATCTTCAGTCGTTAAACTAAGACTACACGCTGAACTGCTCTGTGTTCTGCGCTCTGCAGAAAATTGTCTCACCTTTGGAAGGACAATACTAATTACAAAATAAAAAAAAAAAAAAGAAAGCAATCATTCCATTTCTGCCACGGCCATTCTGCAAATGTAATACATTCCAGCAAGAGTAATTCACTTCGATTGGCGCTTTTTTTTTTTTGCCCAGGGCCAACACACACAAAGTAATCAAATTCCTGACTATAAGAGGCAGTCCGTTTTGAACAAGGAGGACTGAAAGCCTGTATTAAGCCATGAAAGGGTGGCGGAGGCAGCATTAACCACGAGCCACTGTAGACCTGAGCTGCTTGACAAAAACAGCCATTATGTTCAACTCATTCTGCTAGTTCTATATGGAACAGTGTGCGTGGGCATGTCCATTTTAAAAGTAATTGAATTCAAATCATCTCAAAGGGCACTGTGTAGTCATTCAGAAATAGGGAAAGCATAATGAAAGGATAACGTCATGATTATGGCGGTGGGGATGTGTGCTTTATGAAGTTGCTGTTGTTATAAAATGTGACCAGAGGGTTTTTTAACAGTTTATAAGAGGAAACCTGAGAGAGAATCTGAAACAGTGTGCTATTCACCTGAATTCACCAAGCTTACACCAAACACAGAAACTACATCACTACTGTTCACCTGAATTCACCAAGCTTGCACCAAACACAAACACTGCAATCACTACTGTTCACCTGAATTGAGAAGTTGAATATCGCCAAGGTTACACAAACACTACATCACTACTCTTCACCCGAATTGAGAAGTCGAATATCACCAAACACTGCACTGCTATTCACCCAAAGAGAGGAGAGGAATAAATCACAAAACATCTCTGCCCTCCGATGCGATGATGTTAATTCCTAGCAACAACTACAGCACCAAATGTCAATATTGTCATGCCTAATGCCTGAAGTTGGGCTCTGCTTTCCCCAGCCAGTTAAAAGAAACACAATTATCTCTCCTGCGATTGCTGCCAGCCGTGATAAATCACACAAGGTAGTTTGTATGTGTATATCCATGCATGCTTTTTGCTGTTTGGTGCGATCGTGGGCCACAACCTGATTTGTGACACTTGAACACACCACGAGCAAAGGACTGGCATACGCTCATTAAACAGTAACTCTTTATTGAGCCGATCTCGCAAACCTACAATGACTGCTTTGCAAGTTGCTTTGGACGGAAGCATCTGCCAAATGAACAGGTGTAAATTTAAATACTTTCTAGGTGTGACCCACAGCTGGTCAGCGGACCCTTGTACTGTACCTGCAAGCAGATGGGCTGATTCTCAGGTGGGTCACCTGAGCCCCACAGCACAACAAAGCTTTACCTCCACTGCTTCATCCCCTTGTTTAAAAGGAAAATATAGAAAATGTATACAGTATTAGTTGTACAGGATGAGGACATCTGACAAGCACATTAATAATAATAATACAGCTACAGCAAAGAGCCATATTGGGCTGCGAGTGGAGCTGTTGGCCCATTACCCCCAAAAGGACTCACAGCTTTTCCTCGTTTTTTCACAGAAAGGAGTTTTTAACTTCATAAAAATCTACATTTGTGTCTAGAGATTGTTTCAGGTGTAGAATAATCCGATTTGAATAATAGGGTGCCAATAGAAAAAAACACACAAAGTCCATCAGGACTGAAATGACTTTGTGCAAAAGGTATGAAGGCATTCTTTCAATGGCTGAACATCGATATCCCAAGACGAGATGGGGGAAAATAAGAAATTACGATCTGCAGGGAAGAAAAAAAACACACACACAAAAGAACAGCCAGCAGCACTGAATAAAATAGACTGTATAATAAATAAATAAACAAACAGGAATGTGCTACTTGGCTAATTACATTTTTGAAAATGTTTAACTCTGATGACACAAGCATGTGGGCGAGAGAACACACAAAGCACTGAAAGGAAGGACAAAGTAATGCCTTTTTTTTTCGTTTTGAAAAGGAAAGATATAGAAAAAAGACTACAGTAAGGGCACCCTGCAGGAGAACTCTGGAATGGACTGTCTTTGAGCCTTAAGAGGGAGAATGGGAATATGATTTCAATTTGTTTAAAAGTGGATTATGGGGCACCCTTTTTAAATGGGGGGAGAGGGGGGGCTGAAACAAGGGTAGAAGGTGGAAGGAGAGGTCTAGATGTAGCAAGGGCAGATAAAATGGAAGTGCCAGAGGTGGAAGAGGTGGAGGGATAAATGGGTGATCCATCACCATTTGTGTCATCGCAGGTGGGCTAATAAGACCGAGGCGAGAGAAAGAGAGACTCCAGCCAAGCCCTACTCTGCAGTCCTGTGAGACAGTTTAAGAGACAGCCTCATCAACAATAGCCCCCAACACAATCACACACACACAGAAACATGCATACACACATGTACACACTCACACAAACACACAGAAGCATGCATACACACATGCACAAACATAGACACACACACACACACTTACACACAAACATGCATACACACACACAGACATAGAAACAAGCATACACACATGCACACATACACACATGCATACACATAAACACAAACACGCATATATACACTACCAGTCAAAAGTTTTAGAACACCCCTATTTTCCAGTTTTTACTGAAATTTAAGCACTTCAAGTCCAGTGAATAACCTGAAATGATACAAAGGTAAGCGGTAAACTGCCAAAGGTTAATAAAAAAAGTTTAGGTTACCAAAAACTAGTGTAGTGTATACATACAGTATATATATATATATATATATGTGTGTGTGTGTGTATGTGTAGCAGAGCTCAAAGGCATGAGTTAAAGTTGAGCGTGTGAGCGTCCGCTGCAAAAGGTGACGTCGATAAGACAATAATATTACCTGGTGCCCAGGTTGGAGACCTCCTGTAACAACCAACATAATTGGCTGCAAGCTAGAACACAAAAAGTAAAGCTAGGAGGGGTTCTATCTCACCTAGGTGGTGTGGGCAGTGGAGTCCCACAGGGATCTGTGCTGGGACCTCTGCTTTTCCTTATTTACATAAACAATTATGATAGGGATGTTAGTATCAAAATAGTAACATTTGCAGATGATACAAAACTTGTGGGTTTAGAAAACCTGACTGTGCCAGACCGGCTCTAGCCGGGTTCCCCGATCGGAAGTGGCGTTTGGCTGTCCGCCCCGGGGGGTGAGCCGACAAGAACTCGGCGAGAAGTGCGAAGGGTGTCTCCAGAAGTAGGTGGGCGAGTTCCGTCTCAGGGAGGTGGAAGGATGGGTGGTGAGTTTGTGGGGGAGGGCTGATCGAAGTAAATAGAGGGTATAATTGGCTAATAAATTGGGAGAAAAGACGGGAACATTTTTTAAACAAATAGAAAAATTAAAAATCCAGAGGTGGAGGAAGATTTTGCTAATCTTTATCAAGGGTGTGACCACTGTTGCAGAGTACTGTATATACATACACATACAGGTAGTGAACAAAAAAACAGAAACACCAAAGTAAATTCAATTAATAGGGTGTTGGGTCACCATGCATGGCCATTATGTGCCTGTATGTGTCCTGGTGTAGAGTCTACCAATATAATTCTGCACTAGGAATTAGGAGGAACACAGCAATATTTATTTAAATATTTATCTCCAGAAACGCTGTTGAACCTGAACCTAGCTTGGTTTCTCAGACCCTCCTTTTTTCTAGTTTTAGTTTCTTGAAACAGTTTTTTTGTTGTTGTTTGTATGACTTTGTGTACTTAAAAAACCTGGAGTACTTAAAAAAAGTGGAGATGCACGTGTTGCATCAAGTTCCATAAATAGAACAAATAGCAATCGCAATCAACACGAGACAGTTGCTGCTTACCCCGAGGACCGGAGGGAAGCGATACAATCTAAATGGCCCCGGTTTCTGATTATGACAGTAGAGGTGAATAACTTATTCGGGAGCTTATCGTCTGCGCGCGCGGCGGAATAAGCTCAATCAATTTCCGTTGATTGCGCTGCAGCGCGGCCGTGCACGAATTTACATTAGCCTATACGCTCACGAGGTCCGTTTCCTCGTACAAATTACCTCCCTCCACCAACGAGTGTAACAGGAAAAACAACGTTAAAACGCACTGAGATACTTCTCACGCGCAGTGTTTCCAAACGTGTATGGTTAAGGACAGATGCCACGTAGGCCTACTATCTATTTTTATGTCATTGTCGTAGAATTAGACCTTAAAATATGCTATAGGTAGGCAATAAAAAGGAGCGTTACGACTGCCCAGCCTCGGGTCTGCCCTCAAAGGGTTCGCTGGTCATCAAACTTAAAAAAATCAAAATCCAAGTGGAATCACGGACTGAATAACAATATGATTTCAAACATTTTACAAGCGCACGCGGCTCTGCTCTGCTAGTGAAAACGCCGCATCAATTGTTATTCCACTGAAGCAATATCTCCTGACGCATTTTCAATATGTGCATAATAATATCCATGTGAATATTTACGCGTTGAGCCGGCGAGCTACGGATCGCCTCTTAAAAGTCCGTTCCCTCTGCGCCGGGCGTTCTTCTCGAAACGTGGAACTGTTTGATCTTTCTATAGTTGCGGTGAAGTACTTAAATGGGAACTATGGAACATCCGCCATGGAGTACAATCAGAGCGCGTGCTGTACACACCGGTGCCTGTAACGCATGTACCCATCGCATGCGCACACGCCTGATTGGCTGCTGTGTACCGAAAACCTTTCCCCTCAGTGGAAGAAGAAAGGTTTCCGACATAGTTACAGTTGGCAGTGCGTTATTGACAATGTGAGTCATTTATATGATTTATATTCATACATAGGAACGTGATAACTATAATATAACTTGGAACAAAGTTGGTAGGGAGTTACAAAAACTGTGAACAGATGTCCACATATAGCAGATCTATAGAAATGAGCTGTATCAGCTGTATCGGATGAGTGTAAACAGGGCCTTTTTTGTGCTTCGACCTGGTGGAACTCAAGGTCACAGTCAATACTGGCATGGTCCGGTTTCAGTGTGGGCTGAAGTATGAACCAGTCGGAATTTGGTTGCTTGATATAAACGAGGCCCTATTGTAACATCGCAGTCCCGTCTTGTCCACCTCCCTTGTGTTTCTTGCTATTCCGTTCTTACGTGTCATGTCTTGTTTTGCTTTCACCCTGTGTCGTCATTGTTGCGGGGTGCGGTTCTCCGTTTCCGCATTCTGTTCCCTGTTTCCCCTCGTTAGTCTCAGCCTGTCACACTCACTCCCCGCACATTTTGCACGCTGTGTCAATTTAGTTATTTCACCTTTTCTATTTAAGATCAGCACGCACTCACTCTAGTGCCAATCCGTACTTGTTCGTCTTGTACTGCTCTCGTTTGGTTTCTCTGTTTATCCGTCTTGCCTATTCGATCCCTGCCTGTTATATTTTTGGTTTGTTCGTTTGTTTGTTAGTCTGTTTTCTAGTTTTGTAGCCGCCCGGCTAATTCTGTTTTTGCTCGCGTTTTGACTGTGTTCTCCAGTCGCCTTTTGTTTATCCTTTATTAAACGCCTCCTGTGTGGGAGCGCAAATCCAACTCCGTTCCCGAGTCTGCGTCTGGGTCCAGGTCTGCATTCACATTGTAACAGAACGGATTGGCCAGTATGGACCCAGCAGACTCAACTGAGCTCCAGTATCACCTTGCCTGCCAAGAGACTCGCATAAACCAGCAGGAGCAACGCATAAGGGGGACGATGGAGGCACTGAGGGATCTGAACTGCCATATCTCCCAGTTGGGGGAACAAATGTCCCAACTCCGCACCGGCGTCCCTCTTCCGGAGCAGACTGCCTCTGCCAACCCCCCTGCGTCATCGCCACCTGCCAGCCGGCCGGTTGGGCAACCCAGGAACCCCGCATTCCCCACCCGGATCGCTATTATGGCAATTTGGGAACTGCAAGGGGTTCCTCTTGCAGTGCGACATAATCTTCCGCCTACAACCCTCTTCATACGGCTCTGAGCCGGCGAAGATCGCCTTCATCATGGGCTGCCTTGGGGGTAAGGCGCTGGATTGGGCCACTGCCATCTGGGACAGCCAGCTCCCGGCCAGCTCCCAGTACTCGGTGTTCATCGCGGAGATGAGAAAGGTCTTCGATCACCCGGTGGGTGGAAGAGATGCCGCCCAACGCCTGTTCCATCTCCGCCAGGGGAACCGTAGTGTGGCGGAGTACGCAGTGGAATTCAGGACCCTGGCAGCGGAATCCGTCTGGAACGACACGCCGCTTCAAGGGGCTTTCCAAGACGGGCTTGGAGAGATGGTGAAGGACGAGCTGGCTACGAGGGACTACCCTGACTGCCTCGACGCCCTGGTTTCCCTCGCCATCAGGGTTGATAACCGCTTGGAGCGCCGGAGGGAGAAGACCGGTCACCTGTCCGTCGCGGCTAAGAGCCAAGGCTCACCAGCAGAACTGGGCATACTGGTGAGCCACATCGGTGTGTCCAGCCCGCAGCCGCCCAGTCTCGATTCCAGTTGGAGGCCACGCTCATCTGGAATCGTCAGTCCCTGCCGTTGTGCGCCCTGGTGGACTCTGGGGCGGATGGAAATTTTATAGATACCAAGCTGGTCCAGCAGGCTGGTATCGCCACCCGGTCCCTTGCCGTCCCTCTCCGGGCCCACGGACTGGATGGGAACTTTCTGGCCCAGGTCACACACACCACTGAACCCCTGCAGCTCATTTTGTCCGGGAACCACCGAGAGACCATTCAGCTCCTGGTCATCTCCTCACCCCAGTCCCCTCTGGTTCTCGGCCAACCCTGGCTCCACTCCACAACCCTCATCTGAACTGGATCACCAGCAAGGTCCAGAACTGGAGTCCCTACTGCCACGCCACTTGCCTTCAGTCGGCTCGAGCACCCGCGGAGGGTGCTTCTTCACCTCCCGCCAGGTTGGTCCCTCCAGACCTGTCCTTGGTTCCCCCGTGTATCACGACTTGGCGGAGGTGTTCAGCAAGAGCCGAGCCTCTTCGTTGCCCCCTCATAGGCCCTATGACTGCGGCATCGACCTGCTTCCCGGCTCCCCTGCCTTCCAGTCGCCTCTTCAACATCTCGCGACCGGAGAGAGCAGCAATGGAGACGACATTCACGACTCGCTAGCAGCAGGTTTCATTCGACCCTCCTCCTCCCCAGTCGGTGCAGGGTTCTTCTTCGTCTCCAAGAAGGATAACACACTCCGTCCTTGCATCGATTACCGTGGTCTCAACGCCATCACCATCAAAAACAAGTACCCTCTGCCCCTTATCAATTCTGTGTTCGAGCCTCTACGCGAGGCCACTGTGTTCTCAAAATTAGATCTCCGGAATGCCTACCACCTTGTTCGGATCCGGGAGGGGGACGAGTGGAAGACTGCATTCAACACCCCCTGGGCCACTTTGAGTACCAGGTGATGCCGCTTTGGGCTTACCAACGCCCCAGCTGTGTTCCAGGCATTAGTCAACGATGTTCTCCGGGACCTACTCAACCGGTCAGTGTTTGTCTACCTTGACGATATTTTAATTTTCTCCCGCAATCTGGAGGAACACACGTGCCATGTCCGGCAGGTTCTGGAGAGACTCTGGGAGAACCAGTTATTCGTCAAGGCAGAGAAGTGTGAGTTTCATGTCTCATCTGTAAGCTTCTTAGGGTACATTGTGGAGTGTGGGCAGGTGAAGCCGGATCCGTCCAAGATCCAGGCAGTGGTGGAGTGGCCTCAGCCGTCATCTGTAAAGGAGTTGCAACGATTTCTGGGGTTTGCAAACTTCTACCGGCGGTTCATTCGGGACTACAGTAGGGTAGCCACACCCTTGACCAGACTCACCTCTTCCTCCATCCCATTCTCCTGGACTCCGGGAGCGGACGTCGCGTTCACCGACCTCAAAGACCGATTCACGTCCGCACCTGTCTTGGTCCACCCTGACTTCTCCCGCCAGTTTATTTTGGAGGTGGATGCCTCGGACTCCGGTGTAGGGGCCATCTTATCTCAGCGTTCGGGGGGATCAAAACTCCATCCTTGTGCCTTTTACTCCCGTCGTTGTCTCCCGCTGAGCGCAACTATGACGTGGGGAATCGGGAGTTGCTGGCAGTCAAGCTCGCCCTGGAGGAGTGGCGACATCTGTTGGAAGGAGCTGAACAACCCTTCATCGTTTGGACTGACCACAAGAATCTGGCTTATATTCAGTCAGCCAAGCGACTCAACTCTCCGGCCCGGTGGGCACTTTTTTTTTTGCCAGATTTAATTTTACACTCACTTACAGACCGGTTCCCGCAATCTAAAACCTGATGCCCTCTCCCGCCAATTCTCCTCCGAAGCCAGACAGGCGAGCCCTGACACCATCCTGTCCCCCCCTGTGTGGTGGCTGCGGTGACCTGGGAGATTGAGAGTCTGATCAGGGATGCCCAGGCCACTCAACCAGACCCCAGACCCAACCCCAGTTCTCACCTGTTTGTCCCAGATTCCGTCCGTTCCCAGGTCCTGCAGTGGACGCACTCCTCCCGTCTGGCCTGCCACCCGGGATCCAGCGCACCCTGTCGCTGCTTAAACGCAGTTTTTGGTGGCCGTCCATGGGCGCGGACGCCCGGGCGTTTGTACTGGCATGCACCATTTGTGCCAGGAGCAAAGCATCCCACCAGCCCGCCAGTGGTCTCCTCCGCCCCTGCCTGTCCCGGGTCGTCCCTGGAGTCACATCGGACTGGACTTCGTCTGTGGACTCCCCCTCGGAAGGTAACGACACTATTCTGACCATTGTCGACCCGGTTCTCCAAGGCGGTCCATTTTGTTCCCCTTCCCAAGCTTCCCTCAGCCTCGGAGACCGCAGAGCTCCTGGTCCAGCACGTGGTGCGTTTACATGGGATTCCCGTGAGACGTGGTGTCTGACCGTGGTCCTCAATTCTCCTCCCATGTCTGGAGATCGTTTTGCCAGGCCCTGGGGGCTCTGCCAGCCTATCCTCCGGCTACCATCCCCAGACTAATGGCCAGACCGAGAGGGCCAACCAAGACCTTGGGACTGCACTTCGTTGCATCACGGACCGGAATCCCTCCTCCTGGAGCAAACTGCTACCCTGGGTTGAGTATTCACACAATTCTCTAACCAGTTCTGCCACCGGTCTCTCTCCCTTTGAGTGCTCCCTAGGGTATCAGCCTCCCCTGTTCCCGGCCCAGGAGGTGGAGATTTCTGTCCCGTCGGTGCAAGCCCACATCCGGCGCTGTAGGAGGATTTGGGAGGACACCTGCTCTGCACTCCGCCGCTCCACAGCTCGCACTCAGCGTCTGGCGGACCGCCACCGCACCACAGCCCCCCAGTACTCTCCGGGACAGCAGGTCTGGCTCTCCACCTCGGACATTCCCCTTCAGTCCACGTCCAAGAAACTCCAGCCACGCTACATCGGTCCCTACCAGGTAGAATCCATCATCAACCCCTCTGCTGTCAGACTCAAACTCCCTACAGCCCTCAAGATCCACCCTGTCTTCCACGTCTCCAAAATAAAGCCCGTCACGTCCAGTCCTCTGTGCCCTCCGGCCATTCCCCCTCCGCCCCCCCGGATCATCGACAACGCTCCAGCCTACACTGTCCGGCGCATCATGGACATTCGTCGCAGGGGTCGGGGCTACCAATATTTGGTGGACTGGGAGGGCTATGGTCCCGAGGAGAGGAGCTGGATTTCCCGCCAGCTCATCCTCGACCCCTCCCTCATTCGGGACTTCCACCGGACCCACCCTGAGAAGAGTAGACCTGGTGGGTCGCCAGGAGGCTCCCGTTGAGGGGGGGGTACTGTAACATCGCAGTCCCGTCTTGTCCACCTCCCTTGTGTTTCTTGCTATTCCGTTCCTTACGTGTCATGTCTTGTTTTGCTTTCACCCTGTGTCGTCATTGTTGCGGGCGCGGTTCTCCGTTTCCGCATTCTGTTCCCTGTTTCCCCTCGTTAGTCTCAGCCTGTCACACTCACTCCCCCCACATTTTGCACGCTGTGTCAATTTAGTTATTTCACCTTTTCTATTTAAGATCAGCACGCACTCACTCTAGTGCCAATCCGTACTTGTTCGTCTTGTACTGCTCTCGTTTGGTTTCTCTGTTTATCCGTCTTGCCTATGCGATCCCTGCCTGTTATATTTTTGGTTTGTTCGTTCGTTTGTTTGTTAGTTTATCCGTCTTGCCTATTCGATCCCTGCCTGTTATATTTTTGGTTTGTTCGTTTGTTTGTTAGTCTGTTTTCTAGTTTTGTAGCCGCCCGGCTAATTCTGTTTTTGCTCGCGTTTTGACTGTGTTCTCCAGTCGCCTTTTGTTTATCCTTTATTAAACGCCTCCTGTGTGGAGCGCAAATCCAACTCCGTTCCGAGTCTGCATTCACATTGTAACACCTATACCTTTAAACCTATGATTACTCTCAATCTGTTTACTGTGTACATTCCTTGATTATCGATCAATCAATTTGCTGAATGATCAATTTCAATAGGTAGCCTACAACGTCCCAATTTTATTTAATGATAGCATTTTTCTATTGCATTACAAAATTGTCTAGTATTTTCTTACATAGAACTTAGTGCTTCTTAGTTCTCAGTGCCTGAATTCAATACCGACTTCGCAAATATCCATGAATCTGATCAGACAGTTTAATGCCGATGAAGAAACACCACAGCTTACACCCAAACTGACGGTTCTTTTCTAGGCCTTATTGCACTTTTCTCATAGCTAGTGTTACCTTACCCCTATACGGTTAAGAGTTGGGATTTAAGTAGATTGAACCCTATCCAGTCCTGCATGAACGTTATTTGTAATGCTTCAGGAAACACTGTGATCCGTACGCAAAGTTTGAAGTCCTCTGATTGAATGGGCGAAGGTCCACCGACACCCGCTAGGGGGCGGTACCACCCTCCCCCATTAAGAAACCCTGCCTGAGGGGGAAAAGCGGTAGGGAGGGGTAGAGGTCATGAGCTGCTCAGGTGTTGGGTCCACTCAGATCCAGAATCACTGGAAACATTCCCCACTCGCTCCCGGGGCTTGCGGGAGCCTTTGGGCGCTCTGGAGAGATGCTACATCCACGGTACGTGTGCTGGAGGGAGCCTTGATGTGGTCACGTAATTGTACCTTTTCTGGCCTGAGGTCCACAGCCCCAAGGGGGGCACCACTAAAGCATATTCTTGGTGTAGCTTTCGCTCTCAGCTCTGGGGGGATGTGCACTGAAAGGCAGAGGGCTTTACAAAGGAGAAGCTCTTTGCTGAATAACAGGGCCATGAGGGTGGTGAGGGGCAGAGGGAGGAGTGAGAGGGCTGCGCCTCCCTTTCGGCTGCTGTCAGGTGTTCCTGTTCCCTCCCACTGGAGAGGACTACAGGACCTGGACAGCAGTGGCCTCACCTACAGGCAAGCTCACCTGAGGCTTTTTTTTGTTTCTTCTTTTGTTTTGTTAGATTTGTTTTGTAATAACATAAAATAAACTGTCCGCTGGTCTACTGGAGCACTACCTGGATGGTTTGTTTTTCCATCCACTCACCATGGTGAGTGCCCTGCTTACTGAAACCCCGCCTCCCCGAGCGACACCGGCCAATCACACGCCGCCCTGCAGGATTCCCGGGCCACGGTAGGCACTGGAGCTCGGTCATGAGGCGATTCCGAGCCGCGAGGTGCATCGCTTCGCTGCTGCCAGGCTACATCATGAATAAAGCTCCACACAGTCAGCCAGGTTACATTTTACATTGACATTTTAAGCATTTAGCGGATGCTCTTATCCAGAGCGACTTACAAGATGTGCATAAATACATGGTAGGAACAATCATAGTTCGCGCAATAGATCAGTGCAGTAATACAGTGATAGACATCATTGCAGGCAGCTGCGTACCATACCTGTAACACTTGGAAAGAAAAGGTTAGTCATTTTTTATTTTTTTATTTATTCATTATTTTTAAATGAGGAGGAAGTGGGGATACATAGTGTTGAGCAAGTAGGCAGTGGTGATGACAATTAGCTAGATATACAGTGGTAGTGGAGTCTTAAAAGGTGGGTTTTGAGTCTCTTGCGGAAGATCACAAGTGATTCCGCGTTCCTGACCGATTGCGGAAGGTCATTCCACCACCGAGGGGTAAGGACAGAGAAGAGATGAGACCGCGAGGAGCGGCTGCCAGGTGCCCGGAGGGATGGGACAGTCAGTTTGCCAGAGGAGGCGGGGCGGAGGGGTCTGGCTGGGGTGTAGGGAGTGATGAGTGACTGGAGATATGGGGGAGCAGTGCCTCTGGCCGCTTGAAAAGCAAGCACCAGTGATTTGAATCTGATGCCTGCTGCGATGGGGAGCCATGGGGAGCCATGGGGAGCCAGTTGGGTGACGTGGGTGAACTTCGGCTGGTTGAACACCAGACTTGCGGCAGCAATCTGGATTAGTTGCAGTGGCTTGATTGCACAGGCCGGTAGGCCTGCCAGCAAGGAATTGCTGGCATCGGCAGGTCCGAGTGATCGCTGCAATGTGGCCCGAGAAGCACAGCTGGTTGTCCAGGGTCACTCCAAGACTCCTGGTTGGAGGTTATCCTGGACTCAGGTTACATCATGAATAAAGCTCCACACAGTCAGCCAGGCTACAACATGAATAAAGCCAGACACAGTCAGCCAGGTTACATCATGAATAAAGATCCACACAGTCAGCCAGGTTACATCATGAATAAAGCTCCACACAGTCAGCCAGGTTACATCATGAATAAAGCTTCACATAGTCATCCAGGTTGCATCATGAATAAAGCCAGACACAGTCAGCCAGTTGCATCATGAATAAAGCTCCACACAGTCAGCCAGGTTACAGCATGAATAAAGATCCACACAGTCAGCCAGGTTACATCATGAATAAAGATCCACACAGTCAGCTAGGTTACATCATGAATAAAGCTCCACACAGTCATCCGGGTCATAGCCTGAATAAAGCTAGGCACGGTCAGCCAGGTGAGAGTGTAAATAAAGCCAGACCCATCCTCTGACAGCCCCCTATAATTGTGTTTTTAATGCCTATATATCTTCCCTATTCCGCTCCTCCAAAAGCATTTATAAGGTAATGGATTGGAGTCGAGGAGGTAATACGAGGAAATCAATGTTAAATCAGAGACACTTTCCTTTCCCCTCCTTCAGGCCCCGTTTCACCCTGCACATCCAATATTTCAGGCAGCCCGACAGCTGGAGTGCCCAAAATTCGAATTGAATCATTTCCAATGTATCCGCAAATTAATTATCCTTTGAATATCCTTTGAATAATTATGCATATGAACTTGTATGAAAGTATTAGTGCCCTCCCTGCTGGGGGGACCGCCCGCCAATCAACTTAAGGGGTTGTTTCCGTGAAATGGGGAAAAGAAATTAGGCGGTGATTTTCAAAAGTGCGAGCGCCACAATAATTCATTGATTTGGGATGCAGGGCAGTGACTCAGCACCGTGGCTGAGGCTCTTTTCATTAGGAGAGTGTGAACATTATCTATTATTTCAAAGCAACGCCAGCCCGGGGAGCACGAGGCCTCGACCGAAGAGCGCTTTATTTTTCATTACACCGCGGCTTGGGTAAACACTCGATTCTGATTGGTTGAGAGGGTGTCACCGCCACTGAACTTAACATCGGGCTCCCCGACAATGAAGATACACTTGATGCAATGGAAGTGGTCTGGTTCACAATCAGAGACACATTGGTGCCACTATTGTTTTTTGCAGCGGACATATCTCATGAAATGTTGTGAGAAAATGTATTTCTCACATAATTCACCAATTTATGTATTAATTCCCTTGGTCAAGTAGCCGTGGTATAAGTGGGAAAATTGTACTGCGGACGAGTCGATTGTTGAAAATAACATCACAGGGTGGTAAGACACCGCCACTTCGCATTATCGTCACATCACCCTGTCCTGCTGCTATTTTCAACAGCCCGACTTGTCCCTACTTGCCGGGTTTCACCCGTGTGGCTTTTTCAAGCACACCCCTCTACATCTGACATCCTGATGCCTGGAGCGGATTACCTGGAACTCAAACAAACACAAGTCAACGGGCTAGACAGCATATAACAAATAGGAATAGGAATATGCTTTATTAGCCATGCTACACAGGGTAATTGGAATTTGTCTTTTCTCTCCTAGATACACACACACACACACATAGACCACTATACATATGTATTCCATCAGAGAGGTCCGAGCGCAGGGTCAGCCATAGTACAGCACCCCTGGAGCAGTTTAGGGGTTCAGTGCCTTGCTCAAGGGCACTTCGGCAGTGCCCCAGGAAATGAACTAGCATCCTTCCGGTTTCCAGTTCATAGTTCTTTTTGTTGGCCTTCCTGGGATTCGAATCAGCAACCCTCTGCTTGCCAGGCTGTGTCACTAACCACTGAGCCACTGCCGCCCCAAATGATGACATCACAGCAGTACCTTTGCAGAGGTACGGGAGGGGTCCTTGGGCGTTTGCTGGGGTGTGAGATGCACTTCCTCACACGTGTCAAAAGGTCTTCCAACAAGTTTATTAAGCGACTGTGAGCGATCACAATGGCCCGTGCCCACAAATCGCTTTATAAGGAACCGAGGGAAACCTCACATTCAGCTGTGAATTCACCATTTGACCAATTTACCAATTAGACCTATGTTCAAGGTACAAATGATACAGCACCTTGCGTGTGACTTCACATTCCTGGCTGTCCCAATTACCTCTGCTGTTTGCAGAGCGAGAAGTGCTCTGTGGATGAAATTAGACCAGAACCTTTTTTTTAATTATTGTGTCGGACTGTGATGATTATGGCAAAAAAATAATAATAATAATAATAATTGAATGGCCACGTCAGCCTACTGTCCAGATTGTTGATTGTTGAACTATTTCGTGTAAACTCAGCGAGTGTTGAGAAAAGGGTGATTTAGTCCTGTCTGCCCCTTGTATTGTAGTTAATGGTAATTAGCGCCCACAGAGCCTGTTGCGCTGTTGGTCTGGTGCAGGGCCTAATACATGTCATGTTCCTGGAAAGAATGACAGAGCTCACCTTGCCTTGTTAATGCAGAATATTTTACATTGTCCCTGGGTAATATGTGGAATGGTAGGGGGTAATAAGATTGTGGTGGAAAGGATGAGAACTCAATGCGCAATTAGCTTTTTGACCACAGACTGATTTGATTCCCAGGTTGTGACCACAGACTGATTTGATTCCCAGGTTGTGTGTGTGTGTGTGTGTGTGTAGCCTAGAAGAAGCCTTTTCAACTAAGATCTTGAAATACCAACAGCTGGAGCAGGCCATTTTACAACTGGGTTACAAATGTAAACTTTTAGTTTTCATCTTTGGCAGCCTGGGTCATGTTCATAAGCTTGTTGTCAGAGGCCTTCAAATGGCCGGTCTATCTAAGAGAAGGGCCAAACAGTTAGCAAAGTATTGCTCAGTATCTGCTATCATTGGTAGCCGCTCAATTTGGAGAAGGCGCTGCTATTTGTACCCATGAGCTAGATAATGTCTGTTTTACAGTATTGATACTGTATCTGTCGACCCACAAATGTTCATTTGGGGTGAATATGTATAGGCATAACTGGTCGCCAACTCTGCACATAATGTAACTCACTGACTCTTAACGGCAAAATGCACTGTCACTGTTTATGTTAATGAGATATTGTAATTTTATGTGGACATAAATAAAACATTTAAAATGTGTGTGTGAGTGAGTGAGTGAGTGAGTGTGTGTGTGTGTGGGCGGTGGTGGTGGTGGGGTAGGTCCCATTTGCAGGCATAAGTAACATCATTTGCACTCCTCATTCTGACCCCGGCAGAACCAATCAAAGGCTAAGATTGTTCCAGGAGCCTCGGGACTCGAGTCTGTGAGGCGTGAATATTCACACAGTCTGCTGGGACTGACCATGTGCTGATCACTAACTGAGCTGTCACTACTCTGCTCTCTCTGTCTCTCTATCTCTCTCACAGTCTCGTTCTTTCTCTCTGTCTTTCTATCTCTCTCTCACTCCTTCTTTCTGTCTCCCTCTCTTTCTATCTCTTTCTCACACTCCTTCTCTCTTCCTATCTTCTTTCTTTTTCTGTCTCTTTCTCTCTGTCTCTCTATCTCTCTCACAGTCTCGTTCTTTCTCTCTGTCTTTCTATCTCTCTCTCACTCCTTCTTTCTGTCTCCCTCTCTTTCTATCTCTCTCTCACTCCTTCTTTCTTCCTATCTTCTTTCTTTTTCTGTCAATCTTTCTCTTTTTCACCCTCTGTATTTATTTCTCTCACTCCTTATGTATCTCTCTCAGTTGTGCTCAGTTTATTTGTGAGAGACCATTCCATTTTTGTATCAAAGTCGGTGCACAATCGTGCCTTTTCCTTCTGCCAATATTTTTCAAGAAATTGCAAAATAACCCCCCCCAAAAAAAAAACATGTTTTCCACTGCTGAGGGTGAAACCACATGAAGTCCACAGTAAATGAAATTCACAGCAACATGTCATGTTTTATGTCTAGGATTTAGTGTTTGCTAAGGTAGTTGAACCTGCAACTGTAGAAAGCAGGGGGATGCAGACACCTGATGCCGTATTTAACGGCGCTACAACCTGTAAAAGGAGCTGTAAATGTCAGATGTAACGCAGAACGGCAAGCCCAGCTGTGCTGCACCAAAACGGTGTCCGCCATAAAACTGCACAGCCCCAGCAGGTATATTATGTGTCCAAAAAGTGAATGAATTATTACAAAAATGGGGAGGGAGTATTGTGATGACAAATCCCAGGACATTTGGGGACCCTGGTCAGTGTGAATGGTAGCATTTCACTCTATGTTTCCCCAGAAAGTGACTGTTATTTGGGGAAAGGGGGATAAACTGGGGGGCAAAGGCTCAAATTGTCCAGGTCTAATAAAGGTACTAACAGTTATTGGCCTGGCCTTCTCCTTACACCTGTTAGCATGTCCGTCTGTGTGAATGAGTGCGTCTGTGTGTGTGTGCAGTTCTGTGTGTGTCTGTGTGTGTGCACAGTTCTGTGTGTGTATGTGTGTGTGTGTGTGCATGTGTGCAGTTCTGTGCATATATGAGTGTGTGTGCGTGTGTTTGTTGCCAGTGGTATAAACAAAATGTCCGCACACTGTTTCCCACAAAGTGTTTTATTAGAACAACGTTTCGTCCACAGGTTGGTCTTTTTTAGGCTACCAGTTGTGCCATGAAAAATGTGCTGGCATTCTGGTATCTGCCTCATTGGTGCACCTAATTAGTATTTTTTAATTACCTCTGTCTGATTTATTATCTTTAGCCTGGGGTTTAACTTTTGATCAATATTCCTGCAGCACTCATTTGACAGCGACTAATGAGGAATTATACAGAGCTATGAGACTCGGTGAGCTATGCTTATGACCCCCTAATACAAACTAAACCCCTAATCCTAACACTATGGCTACCTAAGAGCTGGATCACCAAGCAGTGGCGATTTTAGACCCTATTTAGGGGCCCTTAGCCCCCCTGAAAATGTTTAGTCATTCTTTTCAAAATAAATGGTTTACTTAATTTTTTTATTTTTTTAAACACAGATAGAGAGTGGTATTTCAATTTTAAGAGCGACCACCATTGTGGTGTTTTTGTTTTGGGGAATGTAACAGTAAATTAATTTAAAAGTAGGCTTGTGCTTTGCATGTGTACATCTCGCATGCTCACTGGGGGCTGAGCCCCCCTAAAGGTCAAATCCTAGAATCGCCCCTGCACTATCAACTGGCTTTTTACAACAAACTAGGGAAACACAAACATGGCTATGTCTTGTCAGGATGGCTGTATGTATTTTATGGTTCTGGCCTGTTCAGGGCTCAGCAGTCTAGGTCAGCGGTCCCCAACCCTTTTTGCACCACGGACCGGTTTCATGCAAGACCATTTTTCCACGGACCGGCGGACCGGGGGGGGGGGATACATGGAAAAAAAACTGAGACCAGTTCATTTTTTCCACGGACCGGGGGGTGCGGAAAGAGGCACACAGACGGAAGTGGTCATTTTTCAAAATAAAACACCCTGCAGTATGCGATAGTCAATAAAATGGAAATAAAATTAAAAAGTTTTTATTATTTCTGTGCGGCCCGGTACCAAATGCCTCACGGACCGGTACCGGGCCGCAGCCCGGTGGTTGGGGACCCCTGGTCTAGGTGACTTCAAAGCCAACCCCAGATAAGGCTATTAAGTAAACACAGAGAAACAGATTTCAGAATGACTTGCGGGCGTGAAATAAGTGACAATGCCGACACAAAGCCGGCAACACTGACACAGACAGACGCACACACGCACACGAATAGTCACTGGCTCTCAGTCGAGTGCACACGCTTTGGCTGGCGTGGGTGGCAGAGCGGTAAATGGAGAGCCCATTGTTGGTGTGAGTACGTATTTTGTGAGAGAAATAAAGGGCGGAAAAATTAAAAATAAAATGTCACAAAAACAATTTGCACAAAACTCACCTGTGCCCTTTCTCTCTGAGAGTAACTGTTTCTTTTGAAAAATGTAAATGAAAGTAAGGAAGAAAAAAAAGAAACGGCTTATTCTACTAACAACCTTGTGGTGTCTGGGAGCCTGAATGCGGTCGAATGACGGCCGTCTAGTTGGATTTGTGACGGGCTTGTTTTGGGACGTGTTATGTGTGCATGTATACATAGTCTGGTATTGTCTTCTTGTGTAAGTGAAAAAAAACTGCAAAAAAGAGAGCCTTTTTGTGTTTAATATCATAATTTTTCAAAATTGGCGAAAAAAAGGGTTGCAGGTTCAAATCCCAGATGTAATACTGCTGTTGTACTTTCTTTTTTTTAGTCATATTTTTGGAATCGCCAATTTTGCGTTAGGCTCGGCTCACCGCGACAACCGTTGCACGTATGGTAGGCCAAAAGGGGGTCATGGCTATGAGCTGATATTTGGAGAGGCATAGTATGCTCAAGAGCATTGCTACCAAATGACGAGGCCAATCATACCATGTTGACCTCCACTTTAATTTGGCAGGCCATAATTATTTTCTCCATGATCTATAATTTCCAGCTCATAGGTAGGGCCCTGAAATGGTGTTTACCCCAAACAGGGCCACTAGCAAGCTCATAGCTAGAATGGTATTTCGCTTTGTCTGGGGGAGCAAAATGGAGAGGCTGGGGAGGACAACTCTGAAGAAGGAGGAGGAGAAAGGGGGCAGAGGGGTCCCAGATATAACAACTATCATCTTGGCACAGGGTCTGGCCACACTGGTCCAGAACACCCAGAGGGGGGAGTCGGCCCCTGGTATGCTAGCCAGACACTATGCCGCTCACTTCTTCAGGTCCATAGGCCTGTGTGGGCTGGACCTTACTGTGCCATACAGCTGGGACCCCCCACAGGTGTACAGAGCCCTGAGGGATTTTGCCTTCAGGATGGGATTAGTCAGGACTTGGTTGGCCCCATGGACATATAAACACATCATGTCCTTTTTGAGATCGGGAGAGACCATGACGCTCCCGAGGGGCAACCCGATCCTGAACCCCGAAATTGTATGGAAAAATGTAAATCAAAAACGTTTAACAAACAAAAAGATATTACTTGGATGTCCGCTCATGGTTGTCTCCCCACAAGGTCATTTATGTTTAGATGGGACTTAGCCCTGACCGAGACCTGCCCCCACGGATGCACTGACTCAGAACATGTACACCATCTGTTCTGTGAGTGCTCCGTGACCAGACGGGTCTGGGGCCTTGGGGTTGTGTCCTCTGTCTCCCAGAACGAGATCCTCCCTGACGGCTGAGAGGGTCCTGTTTGGCTCCTGTTCGGCATGTAGGACCCTGGAGCTGTAGCGCCAGTGGAGGATCACTAACACCGTAAAGCAGGTCCTGTGGGAGACAAGGAACATCAAGGTCTACCAACAACAAACAATGAACCTGGTCACTCTTCGGAGGAGAATACAAAACCTCCTCCACCATGGTGTTTTGGTGGACTTTTTGAAGGAGGAGAGAGGGGCGAGGAGGAAATGGGGGGTGAGCCACTGGAAAGAACTGGTCATATCGCTCACCCCCCAGAGGAGGCCAACCCCGAGCACCATTGTTCCTTGTTTTTCCTTGGTTTCTTTTAGCCCTTTTTGAGTTTGTTTTCTTAATTAGTGCCTCGGTATTCCCGTCTTGTGCCTGATGTTGGATGTAAATGTTTTGTATTGTGCCCCTGTCCTTGAAATGTATTGTAGAGCCTATTGTTTGCCGATTCACTGTTCTTCTTGTTTTTGTAGTTGGGAATGTCAACTTTTAAAATAATGTCTTGGAAAAAAGTTTTACGGTTTTTATAAAAAACAAATAAAGATACCCCCTGAAAATGTTTAATCATTCTTTTCTGAAAAACATTTTTACTTAATATCTATTTTTCTATCAGATTTTTATCCCATTTTGGTAGCCAATTAGACCCGCTATTTAAGTCAATCCCCCCTCTAGTAATGTGAGTTTGCTGCTGTAGTCCTGCAACCGGTAGCGACACGCGACCTGACGCTTCTTCCGAGACGGAACTCGCCCAAGTATCAACCGTAACCCGGTATACTGCAGGGCCACTCTTATGCGCAGTGAATCTCATGTCAGCTTCCCTCCCCCCTCCCTGGGGTGGACAGCCAATCGCCGCCCCAGTGGTGCTCCTGGCCACAGCTGACTCTGGCGAGACGAGGAATTGAACCCCGGTCTCCGTGGCCAGCGTCAGACGTTGTAACCACTGGGCCACGCAGGAGACCCTTAATATCTATTTTTTAAAATATCACAGATAGATGGCATTTCAAATTTGAGAGCGACTAGCATTGTGGTGTTTTTGTTTTGGGGAATGTAACAGTAAATTTATTAAAAATGTAGGCTTGTGCTTTGCATGTGTACATTTCACATTCTCATTGGAGGCTGAGCCCCCCTAAAGGTCAAATCCTAGAATCGTCCCTGCTAGATAGTAACCCTATTTTTCCCAGTCAAAATTCTTGCGAGGTTTGGCTGAGTCCCCATAGTAACGAAGGAAAGCATCCAACCCCCATTCCAGCTGTCTTACACTTGGGGTTAGGGTTAGAGTTAGAGTTAGGGTTACCAGCTCGTCTTTGAAACTTACCACTTTTTCCAAATGTGCAAATGTAATGTAATGCAAATGCAAATGCGCGAGATCTGAGAAAACATAGGGTTACTATCTAGCAATGACCCCAAAAGGGTCATAAATGGAAAGGCGTGTCAAAAAACGTGCATGAAATACACTTGTCTTACCACTTGGCGCCTGTCAGTCAAACTTCAAACCAGCCCACTCAGACCAATGAAACAGTGTAAAAAAAGAAGACTTTGTTCTGATCTGTCCAAGGTGTGAGCCACTCCTAGGACCAATCCAGTTGCTTCGAGGTATCTTTACATTTTAAATAGACTACCTAACTGATTATTAATCAACTGCAAGCTCGTACAGATTTTCTTACGCATTTCAAACAAACTTTTTAATGACTTCTGTGTACAAGTACACATACTAACAACTTTTATTGTCAAATTACAAGCCTATGTGTGTTAAAGTTGGAAATCGTAGGCCAAGTATTGAATTTGTGTTCAGTAGGCCTACTATGTTGAAATATAAACATGTCTAAATATAAATTATGTTGTTTTCATACACTACCGGTCAAAAGTTTTAGAACACCCCCATTTTCCAGTTTTTACTGAAATATAAGCAGTTCAAGTCCAATGAATAACCTGAAATGGTACAAAGGTAAGCGGTAAACTGTCAGGGGTTAACAAAATTACAACAATATTAAAGAAACCAGTTATAAATATAATATAAATAAAGGTATTGCACAAAATACAAACCAAATTGAAAATATTTATGGTTTTTCAAAAGTTTATTTCTAAGATGATATCCAATAAACTAGTTTATTTAATCGACATTAACTCTCTGTTACTTTGTCCAAAGTAGGCTGTAACAATAGAGAGAACAGCTTTCTGCTCCAACGGTAAAATTAAAATTTAATCGCATTACATCTTATTTGTTATTAAAAATGTTATATGTTATATGTGTATTCTTTTTATATTTTAGTACATACAATAACATGTAATCTGTACATAATTATCAGGTAGAACACTGAAAAAGCACAAGTTTACTAATACGTTTTCATAGAGGTGTTTTTCATTTATCCTTTCAGTGTGAAATTGGTGCTCATAAGAGGCATTCATACAATGGGTGTGTGTGTTATTTTGATGCAGGAAACCATTTTGATTTGAGATAAAAAATGATTTTGAATGCAATGTTTGATTTTCGAAAGAGCTTTGTGGCATTTTTGCTAAAAAGGTCTACCGATTTGAGTTTCAGGTTTATGGTTTTTGAGAAAATTAGTTATGGTTTCAGGAAATGTGTTTACAGTTGGTGCAAATCCCACAACAGCAATGCATTTCCCACAAAACACTAGACAATTATGATTGCTTTTGCGCAAAATGCTAATTTAAAACACATTTATTTTTTCACACAAACTGACTGACACAGAATTCAAATACGTTTATATCTGATCAGGGAAGAGAGCTGGTTAGGTCTGACTCGCCCAAGTCCCTTGTCAGGGACTGGTTTGCTACCCACCAAAGAATTTAGATGGAATTCCCTATTCACCCTTCCTCAACTAGATTGAAGAGTTCTTCTCAACGTGGAGGTGGAAGGTCTTTGACCACCAAACGGCTCTGCTGGATGCCATGAATACTGGCTGTGAGAACATCACAATCAAATGTGCCAGAGGTTTTCCCTCAATGCAGGGCAAGGGATAACTTCAACTGTGATTTGGATGAGAATATGTGGACTAATACAAATCAGACCAATCAGAACGAGTCTTTTCTTTTAAGCTTTTTGATTGGTCTGGCCTGAAGTGGAGTGGGCTGGCCAGAAGTTTGACTGATAAGCGCCTAGTGGTAAAACAAGCGTATTTTGGAAATCCAAAATGAACAAGGAAATCCCTGACCAACAGACTGAGCCACCGAAGCCAGTTTGTTCCGCTACTGTCATTATCACTGTCTGTAACTGACCTGGCCAGGACTCAAACCTGGGTTTAAAGGTGAGTGGCCTGATGACTGAGCCAATGGGAGGGCCCCTGCCGTATAGTTTTGAGTGAGGTTTTATGAACACACCACAAAATTCTTAAATGCTCACTGGATAAGGGGTGTTTGGCCTTAACTTTTGATTCACAATTAAATTAAATGCAAGCACTGTTAATTTTTTGGACAAATTTAGCAATCGCCAAACTTAATGACAAAAAAATAATTTTAAACCAAATGTAGGCTAATGTTTGCATTTTTAATCTGTGTCACTGTGGCGACATTTGGGGCCTTCACCACACGCTGCCCCTTTAAGAGAGAACCAGGTGCACTCTCTCTTGTGATTAAAAACAGGTGTGCTCCTCTCCTGTGATTAAAAACAGGTGTGCTCCTCTCTGGTGATTATCAGGTCAATCCAGTGTCTGCCTCGGCCTCGCCTGCAAGTTGGAAGCTTGGAAGTTTGCAAGTAAGTCAAACTCATTGTGACATGATCGTTTTTTATAGGCCAGACCCTTTGCAGTTTTTGATACTTTAAGCTTTCCACTGACCCGCTGAGGTCCAGACTCTTGTAGACTTTATGCCAAGGTTCACTGAAGCTGTTCTGCCAGCTTGTGGTGACCCAACGTGCTACTAAGAAACTTTATGTTGGCGTTTCCTTTATTCTGTCAGTTACCTTTATGTTACCAATAGGTGATGGTGCATATTTACAAATGTTAAAGCTGCTCCTGCTTCTTGTCACTGTTTTGGAACTGAATTGAATTATTCATGTATGGCATATGATTAATTTACATTTTGACTGCATTACCTCCTGCAAGCTATCCAAATTCAGGGTCAAGTACAAGATTCCATTGGTTTGTGCTTTCCAATAATCTGTGTATGATAAAATATTATTTTACAAACTTTTTTTCTCCCATATGGTTTGGATAATGTGAATGTGTTGCATATGAACTGAATGATTTATTGTTGGAAACAGTATTTCATTATTGTGGTGTGGAAAATATATTTACCTTAATTCAGAAGACGCAAGAGGTGAAATTGGTTGGAATGTGCTTGTTTGTGTTTATACCTTTTT
The DNA here is from genome assembly GCA_029706075.1 of Aldrovandia affinis. Taxonomy (NCBI): domain Eukaryota; kingdom Metazoa; phylum Chordata; class Actinopteri; order Notacanthiformes; family Halosauridae; genus Aldrovandia; species Aldrovandia affinis. The sequence continues at coordinate 6,566,549 of JAINUG010000014.1, read as the reverse complement.
ATCTATGAATCTATCACTGTTGGTGTTTATTGTGCACTGCGTTCCCTGGGTCCCAGGCAGCAGTCTAGGCTATTTGTTGTGCTGATGTCTGGGGTCTGGTACCTGTGTAGGCCTACCCCCTTTCACTCTCTCTATCTAAGAAACTTAACACCCATAATAGGCATTGTCAATCCTGCCGGGTGCCTGAACAAAACCTCCAATTGAGAGCTCTGTTAGACCGTAGCGCTACATCAGGCAAAGTCCTGAAGGTTTAATTCTCAGGAACAACAACAGAAAATTCCCCCCCCCATTTATGAATTTATGAACACATTATGGTTTAGTCATGCAGAGGTTTTGAACCAACAACTTTATTTAAAAGTTATTTATGGCTGGATGAGAACTTTCAATACGTGTTTTGAAAATGGACATAAGATAAAGGTTGATTAAATCCAGGGCTTTGTGAGATTATTTACACCACATATTTGCCCACCTTTGATTATTTTATACAACTGGATACGTACACCACATATTTGCCCACCTTTGATCACTTTATACAACTGGATACATCTACATGTATCCAGTTGTTCATGTTAAGTACATTTGCTTAAGGATACAACAGGGTAGCTGGAGAGTAATGCAAATTAAATGAGGCGAGTCCATTTTTCAGACACACGGGAGCGAGTTGGCATGGCGACGGCAGCGTGGGATGGGAACGTTGCCTGCCCCTGCTCAGGAATAAGTAGAGTGAATGAGATGCCCCCCACACCCCCCCACCCCAGTTTTTAACCTTAACACCAGTGAGGGGGGGAAAAAACCTAAAACAACATCAACAATTGTTGCCTCTGACAGAAGTGCAGTGTTTGGTCGATTGCATTTCTCTCCATCTCTCTGTGCGGTGGACAGCCAGGTAAATGGCATAGTCACAGATTGAGAGAGGAGAAAGAGAGGGGGACAGAGGGAAAGACAGACAGACAGAGAGAGAGAGAGGGGAGGGAAAAATGGAAATGCAGGGAGGGCAGGGGAGAGAGAGGGAGGGAGGGAGAAAAAAAGAAAATAAATAACCATATTCTGCTCTCCTCGCCAGATGATAGGGGCTTTGTGTCTATTCAGACGCACAGCCCGGACCATGTGTTCAGCCTCAGGCTGTAATGGCAGTGCCATCGTTATTCCAGTGCCTCCTCTGCAGTCAATGAAATTCTGCTTGTGGGACTTACCACACGTCCGCTGCTCTAGATGTGACCACAGTCCGATGCTCCCACGTGTGCACACACACACAGCACACACACTACAACCTTTAGGTCAGGGGGGGATGTGACCCCACAACCTTCAGGTCAGGGGGATGTGACCCAACAACCTTCAGGTCAGGGGGATGTGACCCCACAACCTTCAAATCGGGGGATCTCCTGCTTCTCAGCAGCCCTCCTCCTTCTCAGCCGCCCTCCTCCCCTGCTATTCAAAAGGGTGTTTTTAATGTTCCTCGGGTGCAGAAGGGTCACTAGTAGCGTGAAATGTAGTAGCAAAACCCACTCCAGGCCAGACCTGTCTGTGCATGTCTGTGCTCTCCCAAGGGAACGGAAGGTGTTGCAGTGATGAGACCAAGGCTGTTTCCAATAACACCAAAATTTCACAAAAAATATTGGTGTTATCTGGCACGTATTTCAGTCTTCCACCACCAAGGGGCTGATGAAGCCTCTATTTCAAGCCTGTATTATTCATATGTCAACAATCATTCCGTTTATTGTGCCGATCTTTTCAGTTAATCATTCAGTTACCACTTAATCAGGCGCGCGAGAATAAATATGGCGCAACGTTTATGTCCGTTGACAGTTATCACGTGCTGGCCATGTAGTGCATTAAACAAAGCTGCAATAAATGGAAACATTCACCTAGACAACATAAACGAGTTTTCCTTAGGGGAGTTGGGAGATGTTGATTTAAAATCAGCAACCTGCTGTACAGTGATAAAAGATATTGTACGGTGGAAAAATAAAACAAGCTGCTCGCACACGGGCAGCTGTGAATATCACACATTTAAGTGAAGGAAAAAGTCCAGTGCTCTACATTTTCTAGTTAAATGTAATCATTGCCAATTGTTTTATTTTCTCGTCTTTCTTGGGTTGATGTTAATGCGTGAACCTGCCCATAAAATAAACCTGCCCATGCACTTTTTTGATTTTGAGCATAATTGATCTAAAGGCATTTGGGAGTTGTCCTTACGGTGCTGTTTGTGATTTATAAATTCAGAGTGACAGTTCTCGTCAAAGCCTGGAATAGAGTCAAACAGGAGGTTTTCTACATCCCGACTGCAAACCAGTTTACGGGCGAGGGTCCTGACAGCCTTCAGATGTCTGTGAGCTGCTTGACTGAGCTGTGTTGTATTTTTCTATTGATCAGGGTTATAATATCCTGTGACCTTTCCTGTTACTTCGTTGAATGTTTTGATATATTGACGGTTTATCTTTCTGTCTGCGCTGTGGACATTTTGTGCCAATTTTCAACATGCATTACATCAGCCTCTTCGAGGTTCATTGCAGGTTTGGTGAAGCCTGCCTTCTCAACTCTCAAACCACTGGATGACGTCAATCAGATTCTTGCCAAGTTCTGTAGATTTAAGCAAGAGATAGAGAGATGTTTCTCCAATGCAATGTTAAATCATGAATTAAAAAGTGCCGCCTCTCATTTATGTACCCTTAGACTTGCTGATTACCCCTGGCCTTAGTTTTCCCCGTTTTCCCGGGCCCTAGCCATGTACACTACCTCCACCACCCCCAAAAAACTGCTGGTCTGACCATTTCAGTCCCAGTGAACTTTCTCCCTGCATGGGTGATTTATGATACGGACCTTATAAAGCTTGGCTTCTGATTGGTTGTGAGTTTCCCTCCGAGCTCCATGTCTTGCAATCTTGTTGCTGCTTAGACAGATTTTCAGATTTAAATGTTTTAAGATTTGAAAGTGTTGTAACTTTTTTTTTTTTTGGTCTTTCAAATCTCTGCAGCAAATCTCTCCGATATATGTGTGCCCCAAGCAAGATAGGGAGTTGTTAGGAGAGCAGTTCTAAAAGTCTTTAAATCCTCCCACGGGGATCAAGCAACATGCCTGACACAGCTGAAGGCTCTTTGCGCTCGCCAAGGCACACGCACTGCAGGGGCTCCATTCACACACTGCACTTCTACACTCTACTGGGAATATCTTCCGTATTCAAGGGCAAAAGATAATGACTTCAGGCCCCAGGGTGGTGTAGTGGTAAAAGTAATTCACCCGGAGTCCAACTTGCCCACTGCGGCCAGGGTTCAGTTCCCCGGCTGCGCCAGTCTGGCTTTGGGCGGGAGTGCCGCTAGGGGGCGACAATTGGGGGGAGGGAAGCCGGCATGACCTTGCAGCATTCACAGAAAGCTTCTCTGACTGTATCGGATTCACGGTCGGCGCTGAACAAGTTCTGTCTCGGAGGAGGCAGTTCGCCGTTCCTGCCACTGTTCCAGGCCAGCCAGCATCGGGCTTGTGGAGGGGGGGGATATAATAAATTATAGAGGGTACAATTGGCCACCAAATTGAGGGGGGAAAAAACTTGACATATTTCAAAAGCCCACCATTTACATTGGTCACCCACAAACGCATGCATACACAAACATACACACACATTGCCAAACATAATAATAACCTTCTGCCCAACAATGAGCACATTGTTTTGCTCATTTTCCAATATGTCGCTGAAAGAAAAGTCAGACGTTTTCAAAAGTCAAGTGTCATGTTTTAATTTTGTCAAACTTTGTTTGATCCTGACGAAGTTAGTATATGTGCCTAAACGTTGGTCATTAAAAAAGAAAAAAAAAAAAGAAACGCAAGGAGAAACCCTGCCTTTTCTTATTTTTAGACTTTAAAAAAACATGGCAGCTCATGCTGGCACATTGGTTTAAAAACATAAATTCAACAACAATAATTGAAATCATGCAGGCATTTGGGCAGGGGCAGGCTTAGTCATTCAAACCTCAAGGGCCACCAGGACCACGCCTAGATTGGGCCGTCCATCCAAGCTGGATGACCGAGCAAGAAGGAGACTGCCAATGGCAACTGTGGAGGAGTCACAGGACTTTATGGCAAAGAGTGGTCAATGTGTACATTGATCCACATTCAGTCCTATTTGAGGCGTGCAAAAAAAGATTCTGAAGCCATGTGGCAAAAAGTGTTGCGGTCAGATGAATTCAAGATCCAATTTTTGGCCTAAATGCAAAATGTATTGTTTAGTGAAAACCCAATACACTACTCTAAAGCATGGTGGTGGCAGCATTCTCTTAAGGGGCTGTTTCTTGTCAGCAGGGACTGGGGCACTTGTCAGGATAGAAGGGAAAATGTATGGGAAAGACAGAGCTGCTCTTCCTCCCAGCGAAGGGCTCCCCGATGATTGATGCGTCAATCACCGTGGAAGGCTCCATAGTGTCTCCGTCCCAGTCTGCCAGGAGTCTTGGAGTAACCCTGGACAACCAGCTGTGCTTCTTGAGCCATATTGCAGCGATCACTCGGACCTGCCGATTCTCCCTCCACAACATCCGGAGGATCCGACCGTTCCTCAACCAAGAGGCCACTCAACTACTAGTCCAGGCCCTGGTCATCTCACGTCTGGACTACTGCAATTCCTTGCTGGCAGGCCTTCCAGCCTGTGCCATCAAGCCACTGCAACTAGTCCAGAACGCTGCCGCTTGTCTGGTGTTCAACCAGCCGAAGTTCACCCACATCACCCCTCTACTCTCCTCTCTGCACTGGCTCCCCATCGCAGCAGGTATCAGATTCAAATCACTGGTGGTTGCTTTTCAAGCGGCCAGAGGTACTGCTCCCCCTTACCTCCAGTCACTCATCACTCCCTACACCCCTCCCAGACCCCTCTGCTCTGCCTCCTCCGGTAAACTGACCGTAATATAATATATATATATATATATATATATACGCCATTTAGCAGACGCTTTTATCCAAAGCGACTTACAGTAGTGAATGTATACATTTTCAGTATATGTGGTCCCAGTGGGGATTGAACCCACAACCTAAGCGTTGTCAACGCTGTGCTCTACCAACTGAGCCACAGAGCCACACTCTGGAAGGGACTGTCCCTTCCCTCCGGGCGCCTGGCAGCTGCTCCTCGCGGTCTCGCCTCTTCTCTGTCCTGATCCCTCGCTGGTGAAACGACCTTCCGCAATCGGTCAGGACCGCGGATCTTCCGCAAGAGACTCAAAACCCACCTCTTCAGACTCCACTACCACTGAACTCTGTCCATCTAGCTAAATTGTCTTCACCACTGTTTACTTGTTCAACACACAAAAAAATTGTTACATTTTTTTTAAACTAACCTTTTCCTTCCCAGTGTTACAGGCAGGGCTGGACTGGGACAAAAAATAGGCCCTGCCATTTGGCTCAGACCGGCCCAAACAGTGGCGCCCCATTTTCTGTCGACGGGGGTGTGCTACGCGAAAAAATATTGCGCCCCTCGAATACCCGGTCCGTGGTATAATATATATATATAGGCTATATAAAATAATTCTACCGCCCTACCGCCCAAAACTAGACCGGCCCACCGGGCATCTGCCCGGTAGACTACATAGCCAGTCCAGCCCTGGTTACAGGTATGGTACACAGATGCCTGCTATTATGTCTATTGCTGTATTACTGCACTGATGTCGTGCGCTAACTATAATTGTTCCTACCATGTATTAATGCACATCTTGTAAGCTCTGGATAAGAGCATCTGCTAAATGCTTAAAATGTTAAATGTAATGTATGGAGCGAAATACATAAACGTTATTGAGGAAAACATGCTGCCCTCTGCAAGAAAGTTGAAATTAGGAAGGAGTCTCCCCTTTCAGCATCACTTTAAAAAAGAAAAGGGAGTAGTGGTCGGTGGAGGAGCAGGCGATTTCTAACTAACCAGCTCCACGTAACCTGCTTCTATCACTGCCAATTAATCAATTCATCCGTTAATGTTAATTCATCCAACGCATTGAAACACGTGTTTTATTGCAGTATTACGTTGCCGCTGTCTTTTAGGTTTTGAATGGAGTTAACGTTACTGCTGAATGCATCCGTTAACTTTTGTTACAGTATTGCTGTTGTCGTTTAGCTAAGATTTTGAAAGGAGCTAACCTGACTGCTGCTAAACTGACGGGCTCAGTTACCGAGAATGCTTACTGAATCTAGCTCTGACATGTCTCAAACGTTAGTGACATTGTAGCTAGTAATATGATTCAACGAACACGTGTCAATAGTAACACATCTATGTTTATGCAATAACGTTACCTGTGACCAAAATGTTGGCTGCACACGTATGCCCTTCTCCCGGCGAATTGGTTGAAACCACCGGGTCCTTCTCTGCGGCTCGGTGCGCGTGTGTCATTTTGTGCACCCCACGTTTCAGCCTGAGCATCGCTTCCAGCTCACGAGAATAAAACTTTCATAGAGACGAGGAGGACATGTTCGCTTGCTCGCTCGCTCGCTCGCTCGCCATACGTTGTTGCCTGGGGGATGGGCAGCTCGGTCAGCAGTCGAGCTTGATATAGTCTATACAGCCCTCAGGGTGCGTGTGCGTGAGTATGCATGTATGTATGTATGTGTGTGTGTGCGCGCGCCCGCGCGTGAGTAGGCTATGCATGCGTGTGTGCGCGCTCGCACGTGTGCACTTGTGTGTATGTCAGCGGTCTCAAACTCAGTGCTGCAAGGGCCGTGTGTATGCAGGTTTTCATTCCAACCAATTACTGCTGCCTTACTTGGCTCAACTACTCATTTAGCCATATGCATGCACCTCTGTGCATTCTTGAAGTTAAAGCACAGAATATACTCAACAATTATTATTTAGATGACAAAAATATTTAATTTCACTTTATATACATTATGTGCAAGCCAACATGATAATTTAGCAAATAATGGAACTAATTATCTAATCAAAAGCGGAGGCTGCAGTAAAAACCAGCATACACATGGCCCTCCGTGGCACTGAGTTTGAGAGCACTGGTGTATGTGCAGGCACATGTTTGTGTACGTATGTGTGCCGCACCCTGTTTCCACTCGCACCCAGCGAGACTGAGGAGCTTTAGAGGCCTCTAAACAAGAGAGACAGAGCGCTTACAACTACTGCATACTTTTACAACTATAACTCTCCTAAATCTGCTATATCAACCTAATTAAGCGGCATTACTTTATGTTCTAACACGTCAAATCAGATCGTTTTAACTATTTTACTTTTAATTCGGTTCTTTTTATTATATTAAACAGATGAGTTCGTTTTTACTTCTTAATCTGACTTAAATGACTTAATGTGTAAGGTTATCGCATAAGAAAAACTACCCCCCCAAAAAATCTACCAACAGTTGAAAGGATACGCCCAAGTGTTCAACTACTGAGGAGAATATGACTGGTGCCAATCAACCTACAGCGGCCCTAATTCCACTACTAAAGAATGCCTTCCAGGAAAGCGGTTCCAGAAAATACCAGCAGGGTCACTATCGTTGAGATAATAACTTCTGTCAGTCAAATGTATCTGCGTGTTGCTTACGTGGCCCACAACTCCACGAGGGCTCTCTGAAACCCATGAGAAGGAAAAACCCCGTCATAGCATTCGAGATTAATATACGTACATAAATTACTTGTATAAAAAGTTAGAGCTTTTAAGGCAGGCCAAAGTAAAAACGGAACATTTACCCAACACCTCTTTACCTTATATATATGCCATTTAACAGACGCTTTTATCCAAAGCAACTTACAGTGAATGCATACATTTTTCAGTACATGTGGTCCCAGTGGGAATCGAACCCACAAGGTAAAAACTTCACGAGGGTGTGCACAAAGAGAACTACCGGTATCTTCCTTTCTGGGTTACCGGCCAAATTGTGCAGGCAAGATTAAAAATATAAACTATGTGCTACAATATCGCTCTTTTGTAATTCAATTGAAACGGAGACCGAAAACTGATAAATAAGTATGATAGGCCTACTTTGATCAAAATTCATTGTTAAAGGGAAATACAAGGTACAATCTTAAATAGATATGTGACGACCTCTTTAGATCTTCTCTCTGTGAAATATAGGCAGTTTCAAATTATCCTGAAAAAATGAAATATTTCTCCCAGTTCTACCAGTTTTTATCTTTTCTCTAGCTCTAGTTGATAGTTTTGAAAATATCGAACTCATAACATCTGTTCTGATCGTTTTTATGTCCACAAAGGACTTATATAAGACACCTTAAAGAAGCAACTTTAAACTTGAATTTGAAAACTGAGTTAATGTGTTTCACTAACCAAGAAATCACATTTTTATTTATGTATTGGTAAAACCATTTGACTGAGGACATTTAAAAAATCTAAAATGTAATTAAGCCCATTCTATCTGAACGATCTCGAACTCTATTCTGAAACAGGCAAACATGGTCCAACTCGATTTCAGCGTTCGTCCAAGAAATAAAAGCACTCGGGTGTCGCAATTTGTAAAAACTGGACTGCACACAGATCGATTTCAGTCATTAGGTGGTTTATTATTTCAGTGCTGCGAAGCAGATATAATGTCAGTTATGGTCATGTATGGAAAACCCTCCAATCCCAATCAAATGATTACAATGTTGGAAATTATCACGCTGACGGTAATGGTATATGTTACGTGGAAATACAACGATGCGTTGCAGATGTGTAACACGAAATACACAAAACCAGCGTACTGCACGTCCCCATGTCTTAAATCAACTGTAAATTGATTTGATTTGAATATCGTGTTGGATTCCTGAAATCCAACACGATATATGGGGTTGTTTTCTATGTAGTTTTTTAAAGTTTTTTTTAATATGTGCTGAATTAGTCAAGCACGTTGATAGACCTTGAATAAACTTGGAGTCTCAAATTGGTTTACGCCACTCAAAGAGAAGACCCTTTCATTACTTTTTAGCATTCCGTGAACGACAAAAAACCCATAGCTACAGTCATATGGTCCGAGTTCATCAGCTTTACCACTCGAATATAAACAGGATGTCCCGCCGTTTATGGTCTGTAGAACTTGCATTTGACTATCTTCTTGAAAGCGCTTTGGAAATCTTTGTTGAAGTAAGCGTATATTATTGGGTTCAAGAGAGAGTTCGAGTAACCGAGCCAGTTTATCACGGCCCCGAGAGACTCCGGCATGTAGCAGCTCTCGCCACAGAACGGCAAAACCAGAGCCACGATAAAGAACGGCAGCCAACACAGAATAAAAGTTCCCATGATTATTCCAAGCGTTTTTACCGTCTTGCGCTCCCGTGCCAGGGCCATTTTCCTCTTGGCCTCCGTGTTCCTTTCGTTCCTGTTTTCGAAACACGGAGCTGACTGCGGAGTGTTCGGCAGGGCAAGGTGACTCCTGGAGTTGCTGTGAACTTCGATGATCTCCAGCGACTCGCCTTCTTCCCCGTGCTTCACCGCGCCGTTTACGCACGAGCTCGGCTTGGGCTCCACGCTCCGCTTCCAGTTTTTGCCGGTTTCCCCGTTGGTCTTCTTGTGAAAGAAAGCCGGGGACACCGTCAGGCATTTGTCCGACACTTTCTTCCTCTCCGTTTTCCGGACCGTCTTTCGAATTCGAAACCGTGCGGCTTTGAATATTCTCCCGTAAAGGACCAGCATGAGAATAAGCGGGATGTAAAACGCGCCGAAAGTCGAGTAGATGGTGTAGCCTGGATCCTGGCTGATGGTGCAGGCGTCCGGGTTAGCCCTGTCCTCGGCTTTTCTCCACCCTAACATCGGCGGGATGGATATGGAGAACCCCACTAGCCAGGTGAGGCTAATTAAGATAGCGGCTCGTCTGGGAGTCCTTTTGTTCACGTAGTCAATGGGGTCGGTTATCGCCCAGTATCTGTCCAAAGCTATTGCGCACAAGTGCAGTATGGACGACGTGCAGCACAACACGTCCAAAGAGATGAAAATGTCACAAGTTACCTGTCCAAGGGTCCACTTGTTCAAGACTTGGTAAAGAGCCGCCATGGGCAACACCAGCACCGACACCATCAGGTCCGTGACGGCCAGCGAGCCGATCAGATAGTTCGCCACGTTCTGGAGCGACCTCTCGAGCGCGATGGCCCCGACCACACACGCATTCCCAAATATGGCACAGAGAATGAGCGCCGCGAGGAACAAGGAGGTGACAACCTGGTAACTCAGCGCCACTTCGGCTAACGCCGTCACGTTTTCGTTCCTGCCGGACCCGACCGAATCCGTAGTGTTATTTGTATTTTCCATTTCGAGGGGGGGGGGAAACACACACATGTAAGGGAAACTCAGTCCCTCACGCCGAGATCAGTGTTCGGCACTACTCCATCACGCTGAGGACCCATGGCGGTCTGAAGTCTAGGCAACACGGCGCTCCAGTGTACAAGTCCTGCGAAACATTGACGTCTGGTGACGAAGCGAATTAATTTATACCAGCAGTGGAAGGTACGTCAGATGGCTTAGAGGTCGAAACGGGATTTTTACCGTTCTTTACTAAATCTGCCTTTCATTCACTGAGAACTTACGAGGCAGAAATGAGCGTCGGAGAGATTTTTCTCCGTGTTTTATACTGTGCGCATTTGACTTTTTGTAAAATCATCTGTTTAGCTGAGTTTAGGAAGTTAAGAATTTCGCCTTTCTAAACAAAACAAACATGTTAAAGGATTGGGTTTAGTCCATCCTTTATTGAATTCGGGTTTTCATTATGAGAAGCCGATGCTAAATCTAGCTCAGAAAAACAACAACTTTGCATTTTAATTATATTTTCTAAAAAACGACATCTACACTTCAATGCACTTTACGAGAGTAGTAAATGCCGATACAAGTTATTGCACGACACGGGTAGAAGTATAATTCTTATTGGTTTCATGATTATAATTTTGATTATTGTGGCTGTAGAATGATATTTGGTTTCCACATCACGTGAGCTGCCAGCTTTCCCCGCGCGTCTGTAGCGCTTCAGCACCACGGACAGCTCCACGCGCTCCAAGGAAGTCTGCTGCCATCTGGTGTGCGAGTGCGGGCTCGAGGCTCCCTCACCACTTGTGTAACTACAGCAACCCGTGGCACGAGGATGAGATCAAATTCGAAGCAGAAGAAGCATGTTCCCGTGCAACTCATTAATCCTGTCTTTGAGTATCAGCGGCAGACCCTTATTTAAACGGGAGCATTCGTAAAATGGACATCTGCACATCTTTTTTCCCCCAACATTAATTGGATGGCGTTGATTAAAAGTTCCAGTAAACACACTTGTAACATAATATACATATTAATGACTAGATCGTGATTGCTTTTGTTGTCGGGATAAAGGGCAACACCGAATCGATTAAAACTACAGAGGAAACGAATAGCTGCAGGGTCAGCAAACAACAAGCACATCAAAGATGAAAAACGCGTCAACTTTGTATGTCATCCAGTGACAGCCAAGGGCAAGCTAAACCCGGCAAATATCAGCGCGCCAAGCTCTTTCAGACACGATGAAATGCACTCGCGTGGCCACACAGAGCCTCCCTTTCAGCTCCCGAGCGGATAGAATTAACATAACATAACATAACATAACATAACGCAAGGAGAAGACGAGAACAGGCCATTCAGCCCAACACTGCTCGTCCATTCCTACCACTAATCTGCTCACAATGCTTAGTTTACCCAAAGGCTAGAGTGTCTAACACTGGATCGAGCCTGGCCTTGAATACCCCTAGTGTCTCAGCCTCCACTACATGTCCAGGCAAGCTATTCCACGCATTGATCACTTTCTGTGTGAACAAATATTTCCTAGTGTCCGTGTGAAATGTACCCTTTGTCAGTTTCCATTTATGCCCCCTCGTTCTGCTAACCGAACTCAACTTGAATAATTTCCTGAAATTCACTTTGTTAATTCCTTTAATACATTTAAACGCCTCAATCAAATCTCCCCACCTTCCCCCACAACGGACAATTTATTGGGTTTTGAAGAAATGCTTAATCCATTCCGCACTGTTTTATTGGTGGTGGTTGTGGGAGGGCGGCGTGTTGATGTTCAAACTGTCCCACAAACAATTGCTATAAACCTGTCAGCAGTTTCTCCAGGTCGTGCTAAAAACGAAAGCACGTCTCGCGCCGACGTGCCAGCTGTTTCGCCAAATCGCCTCCCCATCTATCTCCTCTGTAGACTCTGTCTGACTGTGGGGATTGCTCAGAAACGACCTTTAACGGGTGCAAAACAGTCCCTCGGACTCCTAAGTGACAGAAAACCACGTAACCAGCGATCATCCAGGCGCAAAGGTATCCGGGCATTTCAGCAACCTCTACGGGGATCGGGGTGGAAAAAACAAAGCCACGGACTCCCACCTACCCTGACAGATACGAAACATCCACGAGCCTATCAACCTCCATCCATCCATCCATCCATCCATCATTATCTAAGCCGCTTATTCCTGGTCAGGGTCGCGGGGGGCTGGAGCTATCCCAGCATGCGTTCCGGGCGAGAGGCAGGAATACACCCTGGACAGGTCGCCAATCCATCGCAGGGCACACACACCATTCACTCACACACTCATACCTACGGGCAATTTAGACTCTCCAATTAGCCTAACGTGCATGTCTTTGGACTGTGGGAGGAAACCGGAGTACCCGGAGGAAACCAACGCAGACACGGGGAGAACATGCAAACTCCCCTATCAACCTCATCTACCCGAATAGTGCAAAACTGCTTCGGACGCGGATCTATACTTAAGCTAATGCGTGAACATATTAAATTACAGAATTGTGCTAAATATTAAATAAAACACGATCACTCTCCGTCCCCTCGTCGACAAATCATACAGTGATTGCATTTCAAATGGGGGTTGGGTATGATGATAGCTCAACTTTAGTTTAAACAAAAAAACAAGAAAGAAAAACTGGGTACGAGAAGCAAAATATATCGAGAGTTCACCATCCCTCAACATTACTGCTATCATTTTATGATTTGGGAATGTATGGAATGTTTCAATAATGGAAAGATTGTGGAACGTTTCAATACATATACAATTCGCTTGGCGTTTTGTGTGACGATTGGATCATTTTAATATAACGTATTTCATATTATTCTGATTTCAGCATGTACCTTTTATTTTCTTTGTGGTCTTAAGTTTCAACATCAACAGGAGCACACCACTCTTTATTTCCTGAAATCTGATAATTAGTAAGGTAAAGTTAATAGATTCTCTACATGTATTCGCATCCCGAGTGATCAATGGCGGACAGTAACGAACTGCATTTACTTTACTTAAGTTAATTAATTAAGTACCCGTTTTCAATGATCTGTGCTTACTTAAGTATTTCCATTTTTACTTTCACTCCCATACATTTCAAAGGCAAATGGGATTAAATATAGGACTTTTTACTTTCACTGGAGTGATATTTTATTTGGGTATCTGTATTTTGAGGGTTTATGTACTTCACAGTACACAGTACTGCACTACACAGTACCACTGTGGGTTTGCCCCAGTTGCACCGTCACAAAATCCAGCGGTTTTAAATCTGTTGTACAATGTTGAAGGTGTCCAGCGAAATTCGTTCTTCCAACGTGGACTAATAAACTTTATGTGATAGATTAATAGATAGATTAATTAGCTATGTTTTGTTGTGTTGTTAGTTTGTGCCCCATTATAAATTAGGCTTCTCAAAACAGAATTGCGTTTGGCTTCATTTTTATAACAATCATCAGAAATAATCATCTCAATTATGATCTCGGCTTTCGAATATAGGCTACGAATATATCTTTGTCAAATTTCTCTGTTTTTCCAAAAATATTTCAAAGATGCTTGATCTAAATAAAAAAGCTAAACAAAAAACAAAACAAAGGGAGGTTCACTTATTCTATGAAGCAATAAATCAATTTATGAGTTTTATAAAAAGCACATTAATCATATACGGGTTTAACAAACTCGTATAATGTATTTATTGTTTTGCATTTCTGCTTTGTCTGCATTCTCATGATCGTCCTGCTTTTGGAATAAAAAGCGAAAGCGCTGACCATGTAAGTTGTGGAAAAAAAGTTGCTCTGGTCATTTCGCCTCCTTTTTTGCGACAATGAGTGCATTGTGGTCGGTTTTGGTTTCTATAGGCCCGCTGGACAATTGGGAAGCTGAGCTGCCAGTATTGTGGGGCTCGCGCAAGGGGCCTATACTTTCACTTGGTCAGCAGTGCAAAAATGTACCGGACTGCACGAGACCGTTCACCTCAGCGAGAGCCGTGTCGAGCTATGGAGCCGCGAGCGCTCCCACTGCACTGAGCGGACAGCAGCCGGGAGCGGGTCGTGTAGCCGCGAGCTTCCAGATCCCCGATCGCGTTGCCGGAATGGCCGCCAGAGACGCCTGTCCGCACGCCGACGCAGGCAACGAACTCAGACGGATGACCGAAGCTCTCTGTTTGGAAGCGGGAGCCCATCAGCGCGCGGACATAAAAGGGACAAGCGAGGAAATGCGTTTATCCGCGTCCCGCGGGCCTCCGGGGGGAGCAGCGCACAGGAAGGCCCGCAGCCTGGACTACAGGGATGGAGACGGGGACGACGTTCGCAGCAGGACACAGCGGGGCTTCTCAAGCGGCAGCTTGTCCGACCACCTCCCCCAAACTCCTGCCCCGGTGGCGACTCCAGGAATTCGGCCTTGCGCCGACTGCCAGAGGGCCGCCTCTGGTTTCACCCTCCGGAGGGGCTTGGGGCCAGCCCTGCCTGCGCCGTCCCACTCCGCCACTGACCCCCCCACAAGCAGGCCATCACGCAGCGAGCCCCACCCCCGCAGGGCATCGCCCGGGGAACCAGTCTTCACCTCGGCCCCCGTCCTGAGGAGGCGGGTCCTGTCCCACAGCAGCACGGACCAGGGAGAAGAAGAGGAGGAGGAGGAGGAGGAGGAGGAGCAGGAGGAGGAAGAGGAGGAGCAGTGGGGAGGAGGCCTGCAGGGCAGCCCTCCCCCAGCCATGCCCCCAGCCACGGCCTCCCTGACCCCTGTGGTGGAGCGCAGGCTGAGTAAGAGGGAGAGGAATCGGCTGAAGGTCCTGAGGAGGAAGCAGAGGAGGAGGGAGCGCTGGATTCAGAGCCAGCTCCAGGAGCACAGACAGGTGAGAATAATAGACAGGTGAGAGTAACCGAAAGGTGAGACTCAGACTCATAGGGACAAGGATTCAGACTCGCTCCAGGGTAGCTGCCTTCTGTGATATATTATTGCCTCCCAGGCAATACTACATGCCTGTGAAAAGCTATAACCTCCTGGTTCAGTTCAATGTTGTCATAGAGCTGAGGAATCAGAGATGTCCCAATTCAAGCCCTTTTCCAGAGAGGTGGATTTGCAAACTTATATAGATGGTAATGACACAGCACTACAGCTGAAATTATTTAGATGTCCTGCTGATATACTGCACATTGACAATTTTTTTTTAAACACAGGGACGTTTGTAATTGCATGCCACTTAGCTAGCCTGAGCTTAGCGACGTTTAGAATTAGCTGGGCGTGGGTATGGCATGACCGAGCTCTATGCCATGGGCCCAGATGCGGTGGTCTGGGCACGCACATAGCAGGATCTTCCCTCCCCTTAATCTTGGGGGTTATTTTCAGGTCCCGTTTGTCAACTAAACGATCAATGTGCGATCAATGAGCCCAGAACTCATAGCAATTACACCAAAATCACCTTGCTTATAGCCAATAACCCAATTGATATATTCTGAAAAGCTTTTTGTGATACTGTCATTAGATTGGTAAAATGAGAGACGATGGCTTGAAAACATTTCCGTTGCGAGATGTGTATGTTAGAACATGATCTGTCAGTGTTCCGTCAATCAAAGCCAGCTGATTGTTCTGTGTGGCTCAGTAGGTAGAGCACGGCGCTGACAATGCTTAGGTTGTGGGTTCGATTCCCATTGGGGCCAAATATGCTGAAAAATCGATGCATTTATTACTGTAATAAGTCGCTTTGGATAAAAGCATCTGCTAAATGGCATATCAACCAGCACAAAATGTTTTGAATGGCCTACTCTTTAAAAATGACAAGTGAAATCTGCTGCTCATACGGAGGTGGGTGAGACCCGCATGCTGTAGAAAATTGGATAAACATCCAAAATATGAAAGGTCAAGTTTTCATGCCGCTGAAAAAAGTAGAACAAGAAGCATTGAATAAGCTAAAAATTCTGGGTCCACCAGTGTCTAAAACCTGTTGAAAGTGCTCTGTTATTTAAGTGTCTTTGGCCTTTTGTAACCCTCCAATAATAACATTTTTTTTTCTACTGCACTGCAAAGGTTGCTCTCCTGCTGATTTTATTGCAGAGTCTTGTTCAACACCTGTATACGCCACTCTCGCTTTGCTCTCATGAATAAGCATATCTTTTGGGATCCAATCCATTTTAATAGGATCACAAATGAATTGAGTAAGCATTTTATGTAGCAGCATCCATAACCAAAGAAAATAATCAGGTATATATTATTATGATTTGGCTACAATGTAGGGACAATAACACACGTATATAAAATAAGTAGGCTACAGCAGAATCTAAAAACATCACACATGTCTTTATGCTAATTGATCTGATTCAATAACTTCTTCCACCACTCTGTGAGTGCTATCTGTTAATTGTATTTGCATTCTTTAAGTGTCAGTCCATTACAAATCAGACTTTTCAATTTAAGGATGGTCGCCAAGTACGGGTTCAGGTAATAATGTAAAAAAACATGTTTCCCAAATCTGTTTCCTCAGATGTTTTGGCAAAGTACTGGCTAGAGATGGTTAGCCTTTTGATTGTTATTAAGATCTCTGCATCCGATTTTTAAAATTATTTATTTTACGGTTAATCATACCGTTAATCATTTAGCAACTTTTTTCAAATTTCGTATTTACCCATATCCCTTTTGTATAGTGTATCTTTGCTGGCTATTTGAAACATTTTTAGAGGACTCTCATTGTGAAGGTCTTTGCGGGAAATGTGGCAGGTGTTTGAAAGTGCACGTGTTGACGTGACCATGGAAAGCACGTTCTCGCGTACAGCGCCCCTAGTGTGGACAGATTTTGGCATGGGAACAGGGTTGTACACCGCACCTAAACTACTGTTTTCAGTGATACTTAAATTGGGCACACTTTACCCCAGGACTGTAATTTTTTATATTTTATTATTAGATATAAATTTCACATTTTCACAAAATTACAGAAAAACAAAAGATGCGTTTTACTTTGCGTCGAGAAAATGGCCTTAAATATGCTACGGTAGGCTATGTGATTCGACACTTGGTATTAAATTATTTTTTGTATACAAGCTATGCTGTTACTTTAGCAAAACACATCGTAACTGCACACCGTGGCGCAAGCCAATACAAAAAAAAGGAAAGTGTTTCATAACCGAGAGATTGCTTTCGTGTATCATTAATAATAATTTAATATAGCCAATTACTATGGCATTGACATGTAATTCCTGCGTGTTCGCACTGCAGTCCTCTGTGAACTATTTTTTTGGTTGACCATTCTCGCCAGCTGAGGGCGCTCGACGCCCTTTCATGTTGGCTAAAATCTAGCAGAAACAATCATATTTTTATGTGCGCAAAGAGAAATTGTCCTGCCGGTGAACATTGATGTGAGATAGTGTTTATGTTGAGGGACAAACTACAATTTGGTGCAGGTGCTATGCCGTAATATAGCCTTTTTATACAAACACGGTCGGTAGGGTGGAAGTAGGCCAGGATACAATTCAACAGTGAAATGTGTAGGCCTGCTGTAGATTTATGACGAACGCTTATAACTAGTGTTCTCGACGGGAAGCTTCATTTATATATCAATTCGTTTTTATATTTATGTTATGACGTTAATCACAGAGGTTTAAAGTAGTGGAGAATCAGGTTATGAAATACTTTAAATGTCACGCATTCTCAGTAGTCCAAAGTTCATGTTAAACGTTATTGCTTCAATATACGTTCAGTGTATCAGACCGTGTACCTAACAACAGTGAGCCTTGAGCATCGACACTCTTTTTTCTTAGCTTAAAACGTTACTCGTCGTATTGCGTTGAATGGCATTGCCAGGTCGTTTGAATTAAAGGACCTTGTCCAAAGATTCAGGCCTGTACCTGTCGACCTATCCCAGTCGGCTCCAGAATATTCAGCTGTAGAAAATGAGTTTAGCGCCGTTGCATTTTCAACAGCTGAACGCTAGGATACATCGATAATATTCAGCTGGCGTGTCAAGAGCTCACAGCTTGAGACGGTTGCCTGTAGATATACACGGACTTTGAACGAGAGCCTGGTATTCCTGAACTGTTGCATCCTAATTAATGAATTAGCCTGTTTTACATTTGAAATAATGCTTAACACAGCCTTCCTCATACAGTAGAGTAGAGTCATTATTATGTTTGCAATGTCCTGGCGTATTCGTGCGATGTTGTCCCTCTATGGCTAAAAATAAATATGTTTGGCTGCGACTGAACATGCCCGCTTTAAATAACCACCCAAAGAGTTATTTCCCCCCAAAATGTCTCATTTGAATTTTGAGTAGATTATTATATATATATTTTTAAAACCTCTCCAACCTAAAAGTGGGCGCTTTTGGGATGATGAAGAGCCCGGAGCGCGCGAGCTTGGCAGGACGGGGCTCTCCGGTTAATTGTTTTCAGGTTGATTACTGTCAAGTATGAGGTTGCCAGCCGCAGTGTGTTTTTTTAGATTGCTGTTTTCTTTGCAGTTGTGTGTGTGTGTGTGTGTGGGGGGGGGGGGGGGGCTTCTGAATTGGCACTTGGACCTCGATAACAATAGAGACGATCCGCGTGAGCGAACGGGGCTAGGGTTTGGGTCACGCACAATATTTTTCGCCGGACAGACGCCACCGTCCGGGCGAGGCTATGGAAAACGCGCGGTGTGTCTCATCTCCCGCCAGTGACGTCATTTCAGCAAAAGCTACGGTATGGCAAAATGACGTCATTCTAAATATATTGTGTCTATAATGTGTGAAATCGAAACAAAACAGTTTGAGCTTACCGCTTTGATACCGCGTTGCTTGACTAATATTTTAACTGGGAATTCAAACTTTTTGAACTAAATCAGTTGTTTTATCAACGTAGGCTAAAACAGATATGAAAATGGATAAAAACATAACTTTGACTGGTTTATTTAGGCACGTTTTAAAAATAAACTATGAAGCCAAGGTATGACAACGGCCATACCCAATTTACGCCTGTATCTCCTGTTTGCCCGGTTCTGAGGCCTATACAGTCATGGGGCCGCACAACATTAGATGTATATTTTATTAGAATTGGGGCTTTGCTCCATTTTTCTTTTCCCAAATCCAAAAACGAATGAGAAAAAACCCATACACAAGAAATGCATACACATTCATACATGTATGATTAGCTACAACAATGAGTACAGCCTTCTACATTTTTAAGATAAGATAAGATCAACTTTATTTATCCCCATTGGGGAAATGTTTGAGACATACAATACAATACAATAAAAACCAAAAAAAACGAGGCAAGGGTAACATGTTTGAGACATGACAGACACTTCAAGGGCTGAGCTCTCATTCAGCTTAATTCTTTTTTTAGGGTAACGATGCGGTGAAAGTTTTCTACGCTTTAAAGAGTCGGCGGGGACCGACTCAGAGCGCTCTGCTCCTATTGTGACGCACGTCATCCCTCGGAATTATAGTGCGTGACAGCCGCAAATGCACATTTTCACGCAAAGTTCACTGACTTACAGAAACTGTGTGTGAGAGACACAGAGAAAGAGAGAGTGACAGGTGGCCTAAGTGTGATCGACACACGGACATAAAGATAGACAGTATTTTCTACCCCAAATACCTTGCTGTATGAGAACAATGTACTGATGAGAAAAGGCCATTAAGCCCTGTCATTCTATATCTAAAATAACAATAATATACTTGAATAAATAATAACATTACATTATGTAGGCGTATGGCTTATATAAATGTGCGCCACCTGAGGAAGTATTCTTAAATGGGGTGTGAATTCATGGAAAAACAACTTTTTTCATTTGCTCGGCAACATCGGAGGAAACCTCTGGTAACATCCTCAGGTGATGTGCCTCAGGTTGGACGACGATGTTTACCCCGCATCCCGTACAGCAAGATACCAAAACTGGGTAAACTCTCTCCTCTCTTTACTCTCTCTTCTGTCTCTCCTCTCTCTCTCTCTCTCTCTCGCTATCTCATCTTTTAAAAATATGAACTGTGTGTCAGGTAAACCTTCCCATTATTGAGAAAGCGTCATTTTAGTGCCGGGATGACAGCTCTTCATGTTGATGGAGGCATTGTGTACGCTCTGAACGGAAGCAATTTATCTTGTGAAACGTGCCGCGGTCGCGCTCACGAGAAGCCCAATCACTGTAGCCCACTCCTCAGAGAACGTATAATTCGTTATTATATACAGTACCAGTCAATAGTTTGAGTACACCTGCTGGAAACTAGGTTTATTCAATAATTGTCAATGTTTTACACCGTAAAAGTTTCTGTAAATACTTAAAAATTTGAACTGAAAAAAACCCCACAAACACATGTAACAATAAACATAAGGGACATCAAACCAATGTTCAAGAACATTTTAAATTGTCTGTAAATCTTGGATTCCTCAAAATAGCCACGCTTTGCCATGATAACAGTCTACAAACACGGGCCATTCGGTTAATACGTTTCTGCAGGAAATCACCAATGTCTTCACAGCTCTCCTGCAGCAAGAGACACTTGTGGGTTGCTTTGCTTTGACTCTTCTGTCCAGTTCAAAGTGTGTTTCGGGTCATTATCTTGCTGAAGAATGAAGTGCCCGATTAGCCGTAATCTAGATGGAAGGTGTACTCAAACTTTTGACTGGTACTGTATGACTGGGGCATATTTGTGTTTAGATCATTGTCCAAAATCTTATATTAGAGTTAACTTTTACAGAAACATTGCGAGAGCTTTAGCAGTGAGACAGCAGAACATTTGGGCAAGCCCGTGCAATATCGTTGTGGGCGACATCACACGCTCTCCTATGAAACGTGTGATGTCAGCTGCTGCTTTTTTTCTTTTCCCACACCGCAGTTCACAAGTTAAGCTTGCAGAATCATGAGTCACAGGAATCCCATGTGTAGTTTTATACCAGCAAACCTTGGGTGCCCGATTGACCAGCGGGGCTCACTTGTGCACGAAAAGCCCCGAACATCTCGGTTGACTGCTTCCCTCCCTCCCTGGACAACGCTACCACCAAATATGCGTTGCCCTATGAGGCGGCTAGCAAGTTAGGACTGGCAGTCTGAGTTCAATACCATCCACACACTAGAACAGTGCTGTAACAGTCACCCAGCAGCCCCCGTTCTTGTGCATTAGTGATTAGGTGTGTACAGTGGCGATTTTACTGCGGGTGCATTTGCACCCCCTACTGTTGGGATGAAAATATTACAATTTTCAAATCAATGTCAAAAAACATTTAAAAGAAAATTATTTTTGAACATTGCACTCCGTTTTAAAACCCTAAAATCGCCACTGGGTGTGTATATTGTGTGTTATTGTGCATTAGCCAACAGGTGTGTATGTTTTGTGTTATTGTGTGTTATTGTATTTGTGGCTATGTGGGTATATTGTGTGTTAGTGGTTAGGTGGACATGTTGTGTGTTGTTGTGGGTTAGAAATTAGGCTGGAATGTTGTGTGTTAGGGGTTAGGTGGGTGTGTTATTGTGTTTGTGGCTAGGTTGGTGTGTTTTTGTGTGTTGTGTTCTTATGTGTCAGGTGGGAGTGATTTCTAGTGTGGCAGGACTCATGTAGGTGTTGTTTTGCCGTTAGATAACAGCTCAGGTGATGATTAGATGTTTGTTTGGTGTTAATGCGGCTCTCCGAAGCTGGCTGCACAGTCCCCAGGGCTCCCCCTTGGGTGCGAGTGGTGCAATTACGCCTGAGGCCTCTCGGGCTCCAAGGCCACGCCCACAGCGCCACCTGAGCCCGACAGGTGCAGTGCAGGACAGGACCCCAGGGGGCGCTGAAAAGTGATATCAGCAGCAGGGGAGAGTGCTGCTCTCTGCCGCTTCCAATCATTTTCAGGAGTTATTGCTGAAGTTGAGGCCTATATGGCTTCCTGCCGGTGGGCCTTTTGCACAAAGGCACTTAATCTGCCAGTGCAGAAGACAAAAGCAATCCAGTTTTATAAATGAAAGCCTATGAAGATTGGGTGTAGCTGTATGGCATGCTGTAAATATCCGTGGATTGCAGACATTTACAATAATACAATGATTGTGTATATAGCATGTCTGTTAAATAAATCAATAACGTAATGGTTTATTTTCTTTGCCCGATTGTTTTCTTGGCATTTTAAACATCCTTCCACATAAACGTTGGTCATGTTTCCTCTAAATATCATGCACGAGGCCTTCCGAGTAGAATTAATATAAAGTTAAATCATAAGGGACGTTTGGAAGTCTACTAGCCGCACAGACATGGCCGTATTGTCGTCCAGCCGTTTAAACCGACCGCGCGTATAAACGCGAATAAAGGTAATTAATTAATGAGGTGTTCTTTGGCGCTCCAAAAAATATCGGTGTGCACGTATGGTTTGTACGTTCTCATTTCACCTCAGTTTATCCTCAACTTGTAAAGCAACGCGGGGAAAACACAGCAGCGCCTCTCGCCCTCGCGGCCTTCCCGTTCGCCAGGGACGTAATCTACGGCTGCTGACGGGGAAAGTCCAATCAATTCGATTTCATTTAATTTCATAACGTGGCCAGTTTTTACCAAAACTACAACTGAGATAAATGAAGAGAAAAAAGTGACATGCATCGATTGGGCAAAAAGTAACAAAAATGGGAGATGAAACCAAAATTCTGTAAAAACTATAAATGCATAAAATAATATTATGACATGAAATGATAGCCTACTAACCTCGATAACAACAGTGATGAAATAGTGATTACCTACATTTCAGTTTGGAAGTTCCACTTTCCAAAAATGCAGTTGCTTTTCCTGCTGCCTGCCATAATCTGTCAGGTAGTGACTGAAGGCTCCACAGAGAGGTCCCTCTGCATCAGTGCTTACCAGCAGCAGCACACAGGTGCTGCCATCTTAGAAATGAATGTGCACACGGGCAAATGGAATTGTTTTCTTGGGGGATTTGAGTACATTTACACGTCGGACTCCGAGCGGCTGCTATTTCCGGCCGCTGTTAAAATCTACAGCGGCGGTTCTCCTGGTGGCTGCTCACCTGCCACAGTCCTACGTGCCTAACTTCACGCTGGGGTGAAATATTAAACGTTTCCGCCTGGTTTGCGTTTTTTTTTGCTGGCACGTAGGCTACTGTAGAACCCCGTTCCAAATTCACGTGTCTGAACTGAAAAGCGACGCTACGTTAAGGTGACGTTAAGCCGTGCGTTTGACGTCACCGAGTGCAGATTGTCTTTGACAGGCCTTGAATTGTCTTCAATATTGTTTCAAGGAATGGCTACTCCAGACTAGTGGTAGAATCTATTGTTGGTTTTAGGTCAATAGCTCTGATTGTAACTTTTCTTAACATTTTTGAACTCATAGGTTTGATGTAGACCTGTGTGCACATGTCTATAGGCTATATACCTACCACTTGGTAATTTATTTGTGTTTCTGTCTGTATGTGTCTCTGTAACGTATACAGTAACCTGTACAGTGTGTCGGTATTACTAAGAGAAGAAAAATAGAAAATCT
The DNA here is from genome assembly GCA_029706075.1 of Aldrovandia affinis. NCBI lineage: Eukaryota > Metazoa > Chordata > Actinopteri > Notacanthiformes > Halosauridae > Aldrovandia > Aldrovandia affinis. The sequence continues at coordinate 6,542,953 of JAINUG010000014.1, read as the reverse complement.
TTTAATGGGAGCAGGATGAGTTCAATTCAATTCAATGTTTTATTTGTATTGTGCTTTTACAGAGCACTGTCACAAATACTCTACATAAAACAGAAGATATGAAAACAAAACATATTGGGGACCTGAACCCCCAATATGCCAGAAAGTGAGGCAAAAACTCCCCAGTGGGAAGAAATCTCAGGAAGAGCCCGTCTTAGAGGGCTAAGTTGCTATCAGTAGTGGTATGGTTCAGCCCAATGAGTTGCGTAATAGGATTTTAAAATTGATTAATTAACCAACAAATTAACTGCTTGAGTACTGAATTACTTGGATACATTGGTCGGGAATAAATTAATAAATTCATGAATGGGCCTCCCGGGAGTCATCTGACGCTGGCCACTGCGACCGGGAGTGCCACTAGGGGGCGGCAATTAGCTGTCCGCCCCAGGGAGGCGGGAGGGATAAAAGCCGAATGAGCACACTGCATATATGAGTGGTCCTGTGTGTGTTACGGTGACAGGCTTTGGCTTAGGCGGGTGCTGGCTTGGAGGAGGCGGTACAGCGCTCACTACTGGTCTCGGGACTACGGCAGCAGTTCTCATACGAGGGAGGGGATAATTGACATGAAAAAAATAGGGTATAATTGGATACCACATTGGGATAAAAACATGGGAATAAACAGCAATAAAAAAAAAAATAAAAAAATAATAATAAATGCATTCTTTTGGTTTTTCCTGCGGCAGAGTTCGACAGGGCGCCCAACGAGTAGCAGCGATGACGAGGATCCGCACGCGGGAGACAGAGAGGGCTTCATCTGCGCTGTGTGCCTGGATGTCTACTTCAGCCCGTACATGTGCCACCCCTGCAGCCACGTGTTCTGCGAACCCTGCCTGCGCACGCTGGCCAAGAACAGCCCCGCCAACACCCCCTGCCCCCTCTGCAGGACCGTCATCACGCACGTCTTCTTCCAGAAAGGTGCGAATGGAGCCGCCACAGCATGAAAAACCATCTATGCTTAATTATTACTGGGTGAAAAAAAGCCAGTTATACATAGGGCAATGAACAGACACAACAGACAAACAGCAGTGTTCCAACAGTGTGAAGGGTTCTGGTGGTTCTGCAATAGTGTGGGCCGTACTTTCCTGGCACGGGTTCATGCGCACTCATTCCCTTAGGCAGCTTCATGGCTAACGGGGGTGAGGTGGGAAGATGATAATCTTCATCCCATCCCTTTCCTGCAGAGGGGCGTCTTTCAAGATGACAAAGCCCAGTTTGTCCAGTGGTTTGAGGAGAATGACACTGATGTTATCCATATGTCATGGTCTTCTCAGTCACCAGATCTGAACCCAATCGAGCATTTATGGGACATTCTGGAATGACACTTGAGACAGAACCTCCACTTCAATCAATGAAGTGCGAGTTGGTTGTTGATTGAGTTGATTGACTTTCTTGTGGAAGAGTGGTGTTGTATTCTCCAGAAGTCCGGGACGCTGGTAGACTTGTTGCCACGGCGCATACTGACCACACGTGGAGGCCCAACTCTCTCTTAAATGGCTTTACATTGGTGTACCTGTTTCATGCTCATAATCACAAATTCAGTGGACTTGTGGGTAAAATGGTCCTTTCTCCCTGACAACAGGGGCAAGAGGGATCAATGTACTCCAATCCTCCAAAGATATTTTTCTGGGCTTCAGTGTCAACACCTTTATATATTGGCATAAAAATGATACAATTATGATTCATAGGCCTAAGTTTCTGCCATGTTTATGGCCATGCAGTCTGGATGAAGGGCTTTTAACGCACAGGAGTGCATTTAATGCACAGGCCTTTCTTTTAATGCCAATATAGACCCCATACCCTGGTTTTCTCCAGTTTTCATGACATTAGAAGCTAAAATATGTAACGGTATCCTTTTAGACAAAAAAACTCCACTCCAGTGCTGTAGGTAGTTTCAGTTTTATTAGAGGTTGGGTAAAAATTGTGATATAAAAAACAAAAAAAAACAATCTAGGTCATGGACTATTTTTGGTGCAGAGAAGGTGTTCAGTGCGATACTACTGGTGGCCTGATTGGCAGCCGATGCAGTGGGAACAAAAAAAGGTCATTTCATTAACGACCAGAACATCACTGGTTCAATGGATCCCTTTCAAGCTTATGTCGGCATAAGTGGATCCTAGTTTCCATTGAATACAATGGGAAAATGCGAAACTTCATAACTATTATTTAAAAATCTGAATATTTTTCCATCCCCCAGCAGAAACCCTGAAGGACACAATATTTCACCCCCCATATTCACAGATTTGATCTCGTTCTTAAAAAATGCGATCAGAGAATTTGTGTCGTCACTCTGAAAGATCACGCGCAGTAACTAAGCAACAGACCATAAAGAAACTTGCAGTCGCGCTGCTGCAGGCCAGACGGTTCTCTTCCGCTCACGGTTTGCAGAAGGCCATGAAGATGATGTGCTGCTGTGTGGTGAATGGTAGCAGCCACACAGAAAGCCAGCCCAATGATATGTCTTTTGGCATCCTGAAAGCGTTATTAAGCATTCTGCTTTTCTCACAAATTAGTGTCCAATTTCACCCTCTATTTATTTTGATTGAACCCCCCCCGAACTCGCCACCCGTCCTCTGGGTCAAGCTCTTCCCCGAGGCTGGCGATGAACTGGCCTCCTCCGAGAGAAAACTTGCCTATTATTTTGTCCACAGAGAAATCTTCCACACTCCTCGGTGAGTTTGTGGCAGCTCACCCTCGTCCCTACCCCTGGGTCGGGCAGCCAAATGCCACCCCTTGTCGGGGCTCCCGGCCAGGGCCGGTCTGGCACAGTCCTGTTTCAAACCACGACCACAATAGGGAGCTCACACTCACAAAACACCAGTCAAAGCAAGTGGGTTAGACCGCTACGCTATCCGAGGCCCCTATGGAAAACATAGTTACTGAAAGCACAGATGTAGGCCGTGGTGGAATCATCGAACTAACTGGGGCGAATGGCATGTATTTGCCAGCTATATTCTACCCATCTACAACCTAGCTAAGTACCTTGTTGCAGTCAAACTTGTGGACTATGAACATTCTCAGTCGCGAGAAAGCTTTAATGCTGTTAATGATACTATGCCTTGCTATTTTAAAGCTTTGGAACCCATACAAATAACATTATATTAAAAACCATAGGGACATTACCTAGTGCGCTAACATTAGCCTAAGTGCTAACTAGCTAGCTACCAAACTTTATACAAATATCAATAAAGCCTCCTGCCTCTGTGGATGATGGTACTTGTGTCCAGTTTTTGTTCTCTGCCATTTCTTACTCTGGGACAACGTTACGTCTTTTGTTTCCAGAGCTGAACCACACCACGAGGACCTTCTTCCCCAAGGAGTACCTGTCCCGGAAGCAGAACTTCCAGAGGGCCAGCTGTTCCAAGTGGCCCCTGCCTAGCTGCCGAAAACTCTTCCGAATATTTGGGGGTGTGTCTCCTTAGTTTTTTACCGCCCTTCTTTTGTGTGTGTGTGTGTGTGTGTATTTGTGCCGTGAACTTCACTATGCCCAGGACTCCACATCCTGCACATCAATCACAGATGAACAAAGATAAGTTGTGACGGGCTCCAATAAATAGGGGATCAGCTCCGTTGACATTTTAGTTTTTTTGAACACTCACATTGACTCTGACACTTTATTAAAGTACAGATTGAGAGCTTGAAGAATGATGCATCGCGCAGCACTCAAACTGCCATTTTTTTTAAAGGAAGTTGTGCTTCTTTGAATGCTTATAAACTTTACAAACCCACTATTGAGAAAACAGTCTCTATATGTCTATTTGCCGACTGTATCTATGGCAGAGCCTGCATTCAGAGCCTGCATTCACTTAACAAGGCCATCTATGGGCTGGAGAAGAAACAGGCATTGTGCTCTAGCATTTGTCTCTTTGGCTCCTTGTCTTTATGGCACTAATCCCCTCCCCAACCCCCTTCCCTAAAAAGGGTTCCGGAGGCAGCCCAGCCCCATCACCCGCCGGCAGTTCCCCCACGGCGGCTACCGCCTGGACGCACTGGACTTTGAGGACGACTCCCGTGGTTGGCGGTTCGACATGGACATGGTGATCATCTACATCTACTCCGTCAACTGGGTCATCGGCTTCGTTGTCTTCTGCTTCCTATGCTACCTGTTCTTCCCCTCCTTCTGAGGCCCCTACGGGCTTCACCAGCACAGCGCAGACGTGGCTATAAACGCTTAACAAAGTGTCAAAAAGCAAACTGCATTATAACTTAAGTGACCTTAAAGCGATATATTGTTGATGGTAAGTTAAACATGAGTACATGTTTGTAAACGTGCTATTAAGGAGGGGGGGATTAAGGTTCGCCAGGTTGAGAAATTCCACACAATGTTAGAATATTCATTGCTATTACGTTATACACCGATCAGCCACAACATTAAAACCACTGACAGGTGAAGTGAATAACATTGATCATCTCGTTACAATGGCACCTCTCAAGGGGTGGGATATATTCGGCAGCAAGTGAACAGTCAGTTCTCGAAGTTGATGTGTTGGAAGCAGGAAAAATGGGCAAGTGTAAGGATCTGAGCGACTTTGACAAAGACCAAATTGTGATGGCTAGACGACTGGGTCAGAGCTTAAAACATCTCCAAAACGGCAGGTCTTGTGGGGTGTTCCCGGTATGCAGTGGGTAGTACCTACCAAAAGTGGTCCAAGGAAGGACAACCGGTGAACCAGCTGGCTATGATAGAAAGGTGTTAGAACACACAGTGCATCGCAGCTTGCTGCGTATGGGGCTGCGTAGCCGCAGACCGGTCAGAGTGCCCATGCTGACCCCTGTCCACCGCTGAAAGTGCCTACAATGGGCACGTGAGCGTCAGAACTGGACCATGGAGCAATGGAAGAAGGTGGGCTGGTCTGATGAATCACGTTTTATTTTACATCATGTGGATGGCCGGGTGCGTGTGCATCGTTTACCTGGGGAAGAGGTAATGTGAAGAAGGATGCACCATGGGAAGGAGGCAAGCCGGCAGAGGCAGTGTGATGCTCTGGGCAATGTTCTGCTGGGAGACCTTGGGTCCTGGCATTCATGTGGATGTTACTTTGACACGTACCACCTACCTAAACATTGTTGCAGACCAAGTACACCCCTTCATGGCAACGGTATTCCCTGATGGCAGTGGCCTCTTTCAGAGCAGGATAATGCGCCCTGCCACACAGCAGAAAATGTTCAGGAATGGTTTGAGGAACATGACAAAGAGTTCAAGGTGTTGACTTGGCCTCTGAATTTCCCAGATCTCAATCCAATCGAGCATCTGTGGGATGTGCTGGATCAACAAGTCTGATCCACGGAGGCATCACCTCGCAACTTACAGGACTTAAAAGGTCTTCTGCTAACGTCTTTGTGCCAGAGACCACAGGACACCTTCAGAGGTCTTGTGGAGTCCATGCCTCGACGGGTCAGAGCTGTTTTGGTGGCACGAGGGGGACCTACACAATATTAGGCAGGTGGTTTTAATGTTGTGGGTGATCGGTGTATAAGCCACCTTATGTGTGGAATCTGGCAAGCCTTGCTTCCGTCTTAATAACATATTTACCAATGTTTATTTTAATGTCTCTAAACATGATTTATAATGCAGTTATTAAGCATTTATAACAGAATGGTATTCTGGTATTCTCACAAAGCCTCCATGTGGAACGGGAGGAAAATCCCCAAAATTGAGTCTTTTCGGAGGGGGGTTGCATGCACCGAGTCAGAAGGGTTGAGTCAGCAGCCATTTGCAGACTTTGATTTCTCTATAAATAACCCCCCCAAAAAAACCTAACACCTTTACAGGATTAAGGCGAATAGGGAGGCCAGTCACAGGACCCCCAGTGCTGACGAGGCCAAAACGTCTGTATGAAAAGATCTTCATCCTACCAGAAGATGGACCTCATTATCAGCCTTGAGCAGACGTGTTATATTTTTACTGACGGGCTGGGGATTCCTAAACCATACAGGACCACGTCTGACCTCTGTGGTCCTCTGGTGCAGAATTTCAGGTTTGTGACAATCAGACCTTCAGCTTGGGGGAAGATTTTAGGTTTGTGTTAAATCAACTCAGGGTCAAGAGTTACTCCCTGGAAGAAAAAAGATAATCACTCGTTCTCTGCTCTCAAGAACAGCAGTCCCCCGGGAGACAGCTTTGTTACTTGTGTTAATAACTACCATCTTTCTTGATTATTTCAGCTTTGCAACCAAATACAAAAAATACAAAAAACATTTTGCATAATATTTAGCAATGATCTAACTGTGCAATTGACAGTTTGCCTGAATCGGTCCTCCTGATTTGTCTTGGACCCTTTCCCACATCAAAATACATCCTGGGCTGGAACCAGCATCATTTCAGAGTATAAAACACATCTAAGCAACAGATGCAGAACAGCTACTTCTACAATAATTTTATTGAATACCAGCCTACGGGGTGGCTTCAGTTAAAGTGTCAAAGCAATCAGTTAAAACCAGTTAACTGTTAGACTTTTAAAAATCCACAATTTCATCAGACAATTTAAAACCTTATTTTGTTTTATATAGATGTCAGAAGGTCCCATTCATTTGATAACTTTACTTGACCTTTTCCACTCAGTGGCAAACAGTATCTTAACCAATCACAGTGCAAGTTGTAGCAGCGTAGTTGTAACTGGATCAATCACAGCGCAGATTAGTTGTCACAAGTCAGTTGTGCAGCAGCAGCTACAACACATCTAGAATAATATTGGAATTGTGACGTTGGCTTTAAATGTACTGTGATTCTTAGGGGCAACCTGTAAAACAATCTGAAGAAAAGATGTACATGCACCAGGTTCATAACATTTCAGGTAATCTTGCTTCTGCATGCTGCGTTGTTTGGATGTTTCTGAATCAGTATTTTTTGGGGGGAGGACAGGGGACAGACGGGACGGGCAGCCATTTTTTCCCTCTTTCTCCCAATTTGGAAAGCCCAGTTGCATTCATAAGTCTCATTGCTGCAACCTCCTGCGTTAATTTAGCGTGCGCTCTCCTCCAAAACACATGCAGCGGTTGGCCGCTGCTCGTTTTCTTTCTGTGGTCCAGCGGTCGAGCTCGCACCGTGTTTGGGAAGGACGAGGACACTTCCCGTACACCTTGTATGTACACCTGTACACTCTTCAATGGAGAGCTCTGGTGCTAGTTCGCCAAACTAACAAGTTGCACAGAACGGGGAACAGTTGAAACCCTGGCGTAGGCCGTATGCCCGAAACGCGTTGGCCTTAAATGCTGGGATCCTTTATGCCTACAGCTTGTGCAAGCAGACTGAGGGGGTCGCTGGTGCATGATGAGAAATGGACATCTGCCGACTGAATCCCTCCACTACGGCCAATTATGTGCCACCCTGTGGGGCTGCTGGCTACAGTCAGGTGTACTGGCAAAGTCTAGATTTGAAACAAGACCACGGGGCACATCCCCACACAGGAACAGTGTCTTAACAGGACGAACCTCCGAATAGGCCTTAAACCATTTCATTTAGGATTTTAAAAAAAATCATTATCCTTGATTGTCTTTGGCTTGTTTTTACACTGGTTTGTGGGTCTTCTTCTCCTCGTACGCCTTTTCTTCTCTCTTTTTAGAAACGGTTTAAAAGAAGTTAATTTTGTTCAACTGTATTCTTCAAAGAAAAAAAAGAAAAACATTGCTGTGTGTTGTGAATTTTTGAGTTTTTATGCTTGATCCTGCAGTGTGGCCTTTTCTTTAGTTCTGTGATTTATCCTTCAGTGCCTCCTTGGTCATGATCATAATCACATCTTTTGCCCTGTTTAGTTTTCTTTCCTTATCTCTTGTAATTGTATAAATCGTGATTTAGCTGTTACCGTGTTACTGTGACATGCCTTTACATTTGATATCAACCACTATATTTACAGTGTACTGTGTATTTGAAAATAAATAAAAACTAGATTTTTATTTTTATATATAAAACTGCTCTTCCACTCTGTGAAACTTTGCTTTGGTCTCTGTTTGTATCACCAAAGGCTTTTTATTTGTTATAGTTTCACGAAGACTGTGATCCGGCAACGCACTTTTCTGCAAATATGCAGACTTGGGGAAGCAAATTTAGAAGGTCAGCACATTGAGACAAACGGTACACACCTATCACATGATGCCGACCCAGATCAGCATCAAATTAACAGCTAATAAAGCCTAACTAACCAACAGCTCAATCAAAAACCTAATTGATTAACAGCTCGTCTGGGTTGAAAACCAGTGTACTCAGTGCGCACCGACTAAGTCGGGACAGGTTGGGAAATAGCACGGTCAGAGTGGAAATAATACATTGGTATTTGGATAATGATGGTGTATACATTCCTCTGTGCTTTAAGCAGATGCAATATGACTTTCTGTCCATTAGGCCTCCCTAAGGCACTCCATGCCCTCTCTATAGCAACAATCTGCCTTTCTCTAATGCGCAGATCTGGCGACCCAGTTATTTTGGTCGGGTCAACGTAACTGGCAACACCTTTCTCATCGATGGCATCACGCACTGTCTGTGTACCTGTACTGCACGGGGAAGCTAACTTTTGCAAACATCGCATATTTAAGTCCCAACAAATCATATAGCGTCTACTTAAAGTGTAGAGTAATGTATATACTACCGTTATCCAAATACCAATGTATAATTTCCACTCTGACATTGACAGACCTCCACAAACTGGAGAAACCAGCCAGTTTAAAGAGTCTGCCATCTCTTTATAACTGCAAGGCATGACGGAAATTAATCTTGTTTAAATTAATTTTTATGGTTATGCTTGTGGTTACCCCATGGGAGCCTACAGGAGGTTTCAGCAAGCTCAATGCAAACATGAGCCCAAAAAGCCAAAGAAGAGCACACATGGTCAGTCCTTCAGTCAAATTAATCCAACATATGAGCAGATTGACACTCTGGCACGGGTGTTGATAACGCCGCAGCATTATACCTGACCTACATTCGACACATGGATTTTTTGGACTTAAATATGCTATGTTTGCAAAAAGCTAGCTACCCATGCAGCGCAGGTACACAAACAGTGCAAGTGTCCATACAGTCTGCAGTTATTTCAATGTGCACAAAACATTAGAAAAGGGTAACTCTGGGAGTGTTCATTGACGTCAATGTGGTAATTACTACCAAATAACTACAAGGCCAATCCATGTGGTTATAAACAGTTATAACTGTAATAATTAATAATAATACAGCATCTGCCCTCGCTCAGATTGGTTCGGCCAATCGGTGCTCTCCCTCTCTAGCGCTCCCTTTCCGTTTGGCTCTTGCGGGAAATGTGGAATATTCTGCCCTCCACTCCGGGAACCGTCATCACCACCGCTGTCTTGCCGCGCGGCGTCCTCTCCACGTCTGTCGGGAACGAGGCGGTGTGGAGAACCGGGTTCGTCTCGGTTAAATATTCATTAAGTCGCGAGCAGCCGGCCCACTTGCGTTTCGCTCCGTGAGTGCTGCTTGGCCCTCGCGACTGGCTTTTAGCGGCACACATTTTATAGGGACTGTTACACTTGTTTCACTGAGTGCATGCACGTGCAAAGAACAAATCAAAAATATATTCTAAAGACATAACACTGTATAGCTGTGTTTTTAAACTTGTAAAACATCATATTGGGGTCTTATTATTAATTCACCACCAATAAATAATGATTAGCACTCATTAACGTTTTTAACGTTAGCTGATTGATTTGAAGTGTCTGTTGTTAATATTGATTCATTTGTTTTGGTGCGTCGGTCCAGAAGGACACATTTCTCTAGACTTGTAAAGGACATATGAATGCTCATTAAACATCAATCAAAGCTAATTAATTAAACAATTAAATTATTTGTTTCACAGTGCCTGCCCTCAAGTATTTGTAAACAGGTGAGTGACATCTATTTTAGGACAAAGGCCTATGATAAATGTTAAATATGCTTTAATAGCATAGTAGTTACCATTTAGTAACATTTATGGCCAGTTAATGGGACCTTAGTATAGTGTTGCTAAGGAGTTACCGTTGTTATTCTCGAGCCACGTTTTCCCCCAGGGGAGAGATCTTACCAGAGACCGAAGGGCTGCTGGAGGCCTTGGTCAGGCTCGTCCCGTGGCCGGATCTGCAGGGCTTCAGGTCACGGACAGTCTTCCCTGACTCAAAGTGGTTGATCACAATAGTGGACAGGGTCTGGGCGCTCTCGATGTCAAACATCTGGTGGCAGTTGGAGAACATCGTGTAGCCGTCTTTTCCCTGAGGGGGTGGGGCGGGGTAAAACAAGTATTTGACTAAACAGTGAACATGACACGTGGACTCGACCGTGAACCCTTTCCTCTCGAGACGAGCCTTTCCTCTCGCCCATAGCTCTGTGACCTTTCGATTTGTGTTTCTCTGAGCCCTGAGCCATTGCTGGGGAAAAATAAGTGATCATTTCAGTCCTGTTATTTCTGAGGTGTGTACAGTTGTAACCGTGACCTTTTAGAGAGATTGCTTTTCAGTTACAGGATCCTTTATTTTATTTAACCGACTTCTATTTCCTGTTGTCCACTTTTTCCTCCCAAATGCCCACATGCACAACGAGACTGCGACATCCCTGTAAATGCAAAGTCTAAAATATTTTTTTATATTAGGGCAACTTTAAACAACTGTATACACTAGTTGTTCAATGCCCAGATATTAAATAAGGCAAAATAATTAGCTTTAGAATACACTACCTTATAGGAATACACTAGCTTCAAGCACAGCTTAACACTGGTCGAAGTAAGGAAGAGAAGACTTCGAGCTGCAGGTTTGACAGGTCGAGTGGCAGTAAGAAAGCCATTGTTAAGATGGCAAAATTAGAAAAAGAGGCTTGCCTGGGCCATGAAGCACCGCCAGTGGACTACTGAAGACTGGAAGAAAATCTTAAGGTCTTATGGTTTTTAAGTCTTATGATTTCGATTAATCAAAAATTGAAATCTTTAAATTTTGAAAGGTTTTTTTAGGCCGTCGAGTAGGCGAAAGGATGGTTCCTCAGTGTGTGACACCAACTGTCAAACATGGAGGAGGAAGCGTGATGGTCTGGGGCTCTTTTGCTGGATCCAGAGTCGGCGACTTGCACAGAGTGACTGTTAACCCACATTAACCCATTACTTGTTCCCTGAAAAGGGCCTTTTTTTGTAACTCTGAAATTTACATTATTTTTCAGTTTTTGGTAACCTAAACTTTTTTTTTTTTTTTTACCTCTGGCAGTTTACCGTTTACCTTTGTACCACTTCAGGTTATTCACTGGACTTGAACTGCTTATATTTTAGTAAAAACTGGAAAATGGGGGTGTTCTAAAATTTTTGACCGGTAGTGTACAATAGCATAGCAAAAAAACCACCAAGATTTATTGTAATATTTTGTACTGAGATACACGTCTTGACCACATTTCAGTCTTCGAGTGGGGCAGTGTGTACCTTTGCTAAGTATTCCTTCATTGCAACTAAATACTTTCTGTCCTTGTCCAGGTTTTGGCCTTGGACCTTTATTGTCTCCTCGACGACCCTGCATCCGGGATTTCCCTGTGGGTCAAAGCCAAATTGTATGCCGGCGACCTGAGGGAATCTGAAGGTAGACAGTCGTAATTTAAAAAATGAATTAAAAAAAGCAAACAACCGCGCCTATGCAAACAAGACAAATTGTATTACTGTTTTCCTTTCACCCTACACCAGTGGTTCCCAAACCTCTCAAGTACCCCCAGCCATGGACCATGTGTTCATTAAATTCCACTACCAGCACACCCGATTCAACTAATCAACGCTCGTTAAGTAGTTAACTGGTTGAAACAGGTGTGCACCCAAATAGGGGTGGAGCCATCGCATGTTATCAGCGACTCTCCTGATTTTCACCAATCACAGTGTGAACAACTAAAGCAAAGTCTTTTGATTGGTTCCATTTGAGTCAGTGACAGAGGACACTTGGTATCTGCTCCAATTAGCAAGCCCTTCAAGCCCCTCATGCTCGCCGTTAGGTTGTTTATAGTACACTTGTGAATTTTATTTCAGCAAAGCACTTCACTGCTATGGCCTTTGGTTTACATTTGTCATTTAGCAGACGCTTTTATCCAAAGCGACTTTGCAGCAGTGAATGCATACTTTTTTCAGTATATGTGGCCCCAATGGGAATCAAACCCACAACCTAAGCATTGTCAGTGCTGTGCTCTACTTACTGAGCCCACACAGAACCACTACGCCTTTAGACCTCTACCTTCCGTCCAAAGCTGGATAGTTCCTGACTGAGTTCTCCAGACCCTCGTAGAGCTGCTGTCCGGTGACTTCCACAACCAGCACCGGGTCCTGCATGGGCAGAATCTGCAGGAGATCCTGCATGGTCAAGAGACCGGCGGCATGGACGCAGTCTGACCGCAATGTGCCTGAAGAAATGGGAGGGAAGGAATGGGGAGTGGGGGGCACAAAAAGTACACCTGATGTACCTGAATTTCACAAAAAAAGTTTTAAATCATACATATTTCAAGAACTGCTTTGCTACCACCCAGGACAAAGCATAGTTGAACTTTGTAGCTTCACATTAACTATACACATCCATCGAATTAAGCCAGTGTGATTGGTTTAACAACCCTGCCCTCCCTCCCCATCTCAGCTGATGTGTTGTGCGCGTTTTGGTGCAAAATGGCTGCTGTACATTACAATGCTGGCGCTACACACTGGCAGTGGCTGAGGGGAGTTCCCCCCCTTCCAATTTACTGAATTTACTTACTGGTGCTTTGAGATCATGATGGATTGCCCCATTTTAAATGCATTAAATTTTTTTCAAATTATTACTATTATTAATAATAACCAACCAGAGTTGAGCAGTGCTACGTCGGCGTGCGTAGCTTCCAGCATGGCGTTGGTAATCAGGTTGCCAAGGTTACACTCTGACCTCCTCACCGTCGAGCAGCGGCCATCAAGATCCACCTCCGTCTGGCACAGCACCTCCTCCAGCATGTGCTGTCATGGAGCGAGCATTAAGTGCACAGAACTGTGTGCGGTCTGCATGCTACAGAGCACGGGTCCATTCCATTTCAATTCAGTAAATTCAGGAAACAAAACAAAACTGAATTCACAGATTGGGAAACACCCATAATGTTCTATGGGTGCTTTCTGTTTTGTTCATTTTAATTTCAACTCTCGAATTGACAGAATTGAAATGGAACAAACCCCAACTCTGGCATGTCATAAACTGAACTTTTATATCAAAAAGAGAGAGAACGCACACCTTCAGAAGGCGCAGAGCATCGGGAGAAACAGACAAGGGACTTAAATTCAGGTTGCGCACTCTTAGCTCCATATTATTCACGCAATTGGTGGCTCCAAATTGGAGGATAAGACCTTGGAAATCGTACGATTTATCCACAAAGCCGCGTCTGAATACACACCTCCACATTTTTGTTGTACTCTTTCACAATCTTTTTTATGGAGGGGTCCTCTTTCAACCGCCTCTCGACAGGCACTTTTTGAGTGCTGTACTGGAAGGCCGCCCCGGGCTCCCTGAACACGTCGACCTTCGTCAGGTACCTGAACTCCGACCCGCTCTTGACAATGAGGATGCCGTTCGCCTCCATGACCCCATACTCGTGGTCGTGACCGCCCAGGATGAGATCGATGCCCGTGGCCTCGGCGGCCAGCCGCACGTCGTTGTGCCAACGCATGTGCGTCAGCGCGATGACCAGCTCGGCCCCCTGGGAGCGCAGCTCGCGGGCCAGCATGCTGCCCACCGACACGTAGTCCTTGTAGTGCAGGTTGACCTTGTCCACGGTCCCCAGGGTGTCCAGCCACTCCTCCTCCACCAGCCCCATCAGGCCGATCTTCAGCCCGTTCCACTGCATCACCCGGCTCACCGTGCCGTGGCCCAGCGTCTCCGATGTGAACCTGTCATAGACGTTGCTGAGGAACCACGGCATGTTCATCTGCGAGGTCATTTCCTCCAGGTGGTCCACGCCAAAATCAAACTCATGATTACCTTTTTATTCAAAATAAAAAAGAAGAAAATAAGAGACAAGGGCACCATTACAACTTACCATAGTAACCTTTAAAAGACACCAAGAAACAACGGCTGTAATGTTTTTCATGCTTTTGGGGGAAATATATGCCTTGTGCAACATTTAGATAATATTTATCGAGGTGAGGTTATTGGTAATAGAAATAATATGAGCCTGGTTTGATGTTTTCACATATTTTAGAGTGTCTGCAGTTTTATTAACAAAGTTCTGAAAGTCTAGGTTTCCCAATATGAGACATGGTGATGCTAGGTAACATTTACCGTACACAGCACAATGTACACCCAGTTTGTTTAGGATGTCCACCATGTGCTTCCCTTTTGTAATTGTGCTTAACAATGAAGGATTCAAACAGTCACCACTGAACACTATCAGAGGATTCAGGTGTTGGAACTGCTTTAAAGCTGTGGCAAACCTGGAGGAGAAAAAAATGAAAAAATATTAGGTTTTGTACATTTTGTTGTCAAGTAAAAAACAAATAAAAACATTTGTTCATGTGTCACAATTATTCAAACCCCTAATAGTTATCTTAGATAAAACCCAACAAAAAAAGATCTTCAGTAAAATATTACCTAACATAGTATTTTATGAGATCGGTTAGAATATCTGGGGGACCTTTGGCCATTCCTCCATACAGAATCTTTCAAGATCCTTCGGTCAGTACTTAGGTACAGGACTGCCCTCTTCAATTCAAACCACAAATTGTTCAATCTAGTTCAAGTCTGGAGACTGAGATTGTCATTGCAAAACAGTAATTTAGTGATCAGTTAACCATTTCTTGGTTCATTTTGAGGTATGCTTGGAATCATTGTCTCATTGTGTCAAGTAGTCAAACAACGTGGCTGAACATGGGTTCTTTACAAACATTGTGTGTACAGACACTTACAGGAGTGTAGTTTGATATATTGAATTAATGTAGTTGGCATTGGTTAAAATTACAGCTATTCCACCTTTGAGCTATATTTTAACTAGTTCCACAACCTTTGCTAGCTAACTAACTGCTTAAGGATTATTTGTGAGCCTATTATTTGCTTGGTTTCACATCATACTTAATTGTTGTTCATTAATATTAATATAGGCCTCACTATAGCCTACTGCAAAAAAGAAACTGTAATCATTATATCGATAGACATAAAGACAATGAAATACGTTAGCAAACCGTATACAAAGTTAAGGTTCAATTATTTGCCTCGATCTTCGCATTTAGGCCAAACGCCAAAAACAAAGAGGTTTTAGTGGGCTAATTAGTTAGCAAGCTAGCTTGTTTGATCATTTCCTAACGACTTAAAGAATTTCGTCGTTTTATTTATTATCATTACCCGGTGCCTGCGGATATAATTTGTCTAATTCAAGCTAGCTATGTTTTTAATTGTAATTTTAGGTCGTAGCTAATTAGTTTTATGACACAACCTTAACTTTGGCTTTGCTGAAAATATTTCCAAACTGATCCAATTGTTAATCTCCGTCAAGGAGAAAAAGACTACCTTGCTGCGCCTCCAACTGGGTCTTCAGATCTTTCCCTTATCTCGTAAACGTCATTAAAATGCAGAATAGTTAGAACAACTTCAGATCCATCACAAAACTCCGCCGATTTGCTCTGACGGGGAGATTCTGCTGCTGCTGCCATCTTTGAAATTTGAATACTGGAAGGATTTTCGCTTGAAGCTTTAGTTTCCCTGGAGATTAGAAGTCTCGCGACTCGCCGACTTCTTGGAACTATAGAAGACGGGTTCCAGAGAAACGGAATTCAATATAGCATCACTAGCATACGTAATAATAATAATAATAATTATTATTATTATAGGCCTAATAACAATACTGCTACTACTACTACTACTCATTATTATTATCATTTGTAGTAGTATTAGTAATTGTAGAAGTATTAGGCCTATTGTATTAATTACATGTATTACAACTGTACATATAGCCTATGCAATTGTAATATGATGTAATATATATAATATGCAGTAATATGATGCATATGTCTAAGATGAAGGAACTTTTTATTAGCAAAGCTGAAATTTCTTACAGGCCTACATTCAGTTATATGAATACAATCAACCTACACATGATAAATGGTCTAAATAAATATACAAGTCATATACGAAACAAGGTTTTTGTATTTCGCCCTGTAGAAATTGATAATAGCCTATGTATGTCATCTAAGAATTTACATCTTGCATTTTAGGAACGTTGGCGTTTGCAATTATTGGTCGTCCTTTAACAGAGCAGATCCTAGACTACTGCACTAAGTCTCCCTTCCCTTCTCAAGGAAAAAAAACAGCACCCACCCCACACTTTGCGACATTGTGCTATCTAACATTCTATTGGCACTATATTTCTAACAATCGGATCTCTGAAGAAATATATAATTGATGCTATTGAACATTTCATTGGGTAAACGTGTAAGCTCTCGGGGGTCTGTTTCATGGGTCGTATTAGTATTCCTGTCCTATGAGTGTGCAGTGTTGCTAGCCACGTCAGACAGCCAGCTATCCAGCGTCTCCCACCAAGGTTAGATGTATTCTCAGAAGAAGACCTTGGAAACGAGATCGGGATTATCAATGGCAACCACTAATAGCTTTTGTTTTCCCGTTTGGCTATCTCTTTACATGTTACGTCGGAATTAACGTCGTTGTATTAGTGGCACGGGCGTTATCTTCGTTGCTGTTTGGGGGGACGCTAATGCGATAGAGGTGCAGTAGAGGTGTTCGCAAATATCGAGAAATCCTCGCCTACTTGCGGTGCTTCATGGAAACTCGTAACCGCAAGAAATGGTTGCGTCTGACTTCCTGTGAATCCGCCTCAGAGGTGAAGGAACCGCGGTGCGCTTTGGGGGACATATCAACCGGAGTCGGTCCGCTGCGGAGGTGAAGGTGACTCGCCTTGCAGTCGAAGCTATGCGGAAAGGAGTCGCGAGCGCTCATCCGGCACTCCCGCGCGCTAAAGGTTGCCTGCGAAATTATCTCTCTCGACAGTAGGATCCCGTCGGAGCCACACTGCTTCGTTAGATTAGCTCACAAAAACGAACAAACAAACGAACACATAAAAAAGGGGGTAGTTAAAACGAAGACAAAAAGATAGAACATTTAAATACACACCATTCCCAATACGGTTTAGGTTTTGTCGGTGGATGTGTATGCATGAGTTCTGCACCGAATGGGCGCAAGAATCGCCCCAGGTCCGCCGGGAACATTTTTCAAATCGGCAAGCCCCCGTCGGCAAGGGACCCGGAGCGCAGGGAGAGCACCGAGAGCAGCCGAAAAGCTCAGCGTGCCGTGGAGGACTGCAGGATGGTGGGTACAGCTGGCGACGCGACGCTGGGGTTTGGTATTTTCTCCGGTGTGTTGCTAGCGTATTCTCCCGCCCTTCCCTATTCAAATCACGTGCAGGTGTATTCTATTTGAAACGGCAGCACACCGCGGACACATTATTGTATGATGTAAAAAAATATATATACGAATTCTCATTATAGAAAGAAGATTGATTTATACTTATTAGATTTTTTTTACATTCGTAATTACTGTCCCTACTACCAACTGCAGTGATACCGTGGGTATTTAAGTAGCTGATATTGATACCGTGGCTAATTGTGTTTGGGGATATATGCATTAGGCTATAAATCGTGTTGCTGTAGTAGCACACATTGCGCGATGGACTAAGACGTCAGCTGATGTGACAGGTGCTGGCAGAAGCGCCCGTGTTGGTCTGCCATCTCATGCAGCAGTAAGTCCGTCCTTCGGTGGGTACCAAAAATGGATAAAATTGCTCAAAACGTAATCTTTCTTGAGCATTAACTACAAATGCGGGCGGCCGCAACAAGGGAGGGAACAAGCTTAATCGGAAGTAGAATCTTAACATAATGGCTTTTTAAAAGATGAATAATTTATTCAAGCATATGCGCTCCCTTATCATTATTTTATTATTACGAATGCACATCACCATAAAACGAATATAGCTGGTTAAAAAAGAAAAAATTAAATGACCACTGGATTTTATGCTTGCTTCATTCTCTTTACGTCTTGTCAGTCGATCTGCCCATCTCTCCTTTGATTGACGCTGCTATCTGTCTTACAAGGCATATATATATATATATTTATATTTATATATATTTATATATATATATATATATATATATATTGCTATACGGATGACATGAATGTGTTTAAAAACCTGCGCCAGCCCGTTATTTTCTTCCACCTGCGCTGCCAACGCTTTTATTGTGTCTAACTGTCAGAACTTACACTCTTAAAAGGCGACATGGAAGGTAACACGTTAAGACATTGTTATGACGTACTAAATAATGATTATTGTGGCTAGCAAATGCTGTATAGCTTGTGGTGCTCTCCACTGCATTTATGTAATGTCTTTGATGGAGAGGTCAACCGATTTACTTTTTTTATTTTGTTGTAAAATATGTGGCATATTAGATCGTTAAGAAAATCAAAGTAAAGTTGACATGGAAGTAACGCAGTGAGGTACAAATAGAAGGCGTTTTATTCATGTTTTTTATTTTAGATTGTCCAGGAGTTCAATACACTTGTGGCCCTGTATCGTGAACTGGTCATATCTATTGGGGAGATATCGGTCGACTGCCCTTCCCTGCGAGCGGAAATGCACAAGACACGAACCAAAGGCTGCGACATGGCTCGAACCGCACATCAGAATCTCTCCGTAATCTCGGGGTAAGGAACCACGGCGCTTGTGTGTGTGTGTGTGTGTGTGTGTGTGTGGATCTGTCATTTCGTCGTAAAGAACTGCAGCGCGGGTGTGTGAATGTGTGGGTTTGTTGTGTTGTAAATGGGGCGGGAGAGACTGCGGGACGTACACGGGTTTGCTTGTACATGACATTGAATCCGATGGGATGTAGAATTTTCAATTATATTCACTGCGTGTCAGCGTTGGAAGGAAAGCCACACCGACACAAGTGACATATGGCATAGTGTTAACTAGGAAAATGTGGATTATCTTTTTTTTTCGTTTTTATGGTCCAGGACACACGAATCCATTTGGGATATGAGGACGTGGTTCTGTGTGGCTCAGTGGGTAGAGCGTGGTGTTGACAATGCTTAGGGGTTGTGGGTTAGATTCCCATTGGGGACCACATATGCTGGGAAAATGTATGTATTCACTACTGTAAGTCGCTTTGGATAAAAGCGTCTGCTAAATAGCATATATATATATATATATTGTTATTGTTATTATATTATAGGACTGAAAGAATAGACACCGTTTATTTTGATCGGAGCTGTCCTTGGTGCTGATGCACTGTGGCGTTCGTGCACGTGTCGTTGCAAAATTAACAGTCGTTCCCTCGGAAGCTCAGAGTGGGTCAGGTCCACGGAGGGAGATGTAATTGAATTTTTCCGGTACAATTTTCAGAGAAACCCATTTAAACTTTGAACGGGGCTCTGATTTTCAGCAGGCCAACTTGTTTGCACATGCTTTGATTTGGTACGTAACTTGCGCAAGAAGGAAAACGCCACACAAAGGTAAAAGTTAGAAAAATGGTGAAAGGCATTTTTTTGTGAGATTTTGAGGGATTAGAATATATTCTAACACATACTGCCATGTTTTCCACACAATTGCAAACTAAAGGAATGAAAAATGAACGATTCTTCATTTAGTATAGTGTGCGTGTAATCCCATGATTACATTGTTGTAATGTATTATGATGATTGTTATTATTCATTATATTATTTTTTATTAATATTTATGAACAATAACATGTCATCCTATGTGTTAAAATAGCAATGCAAATGATATTTTTAAAAAAGAATTGGTGGAAATATTCAAAATACTAAGCACAAGAATGACATTTAACCTGCACATTTTAAACAAGATTAGCAATATGTTGAGTTCTGGAACACAGTTTCCATTGACATAATTCAGAGGACAAGCACTGCCTTTGCAGAATAAAGCAGAGAGTGAGGGAGGGAGGGGGAGAGGGAGAGAGTGCAAGTAAGAGAGAGGGAGAGAAAGAGAGAGGGGTGGGGGAGAGAGACTGAGGGAGAGAGAAGGTGCAAGTGATAGGGAGAAAGAGGGAGAGAGAGAGGGGGAAAGGGAAAGGGAGAGGAAGAAGAGGGGAAAGCACAAAGCAAAGGAATAAAGACCTGGGGAGGGGGGTGTAAAATGAAATGGGTAAATAAGAGTTAAGAGCTTATTAGACCAACCAGGTTGGTGGCCTGGAGACCGTTAGCCTTAGTTAGTCCCAAGCTAGTGACTTGAATGAACTGAGGGGGGCAGGGGGTGGGGTGGGGGAGATACAAAAGATAGGAATCAACAGATCAAATATGAAGTGGCATGGTAGCCACACAGGAGTCATTGCACTTCACCACACTGTCCTTATGTTTCTAGCATATTATTTTAACTTGTATTACATTATTATATGATATATTATGAAATATGAATCCTTCTTTAATATGAACAGTGCTAGTGTCTCTGTGGTTTGAGAACAGTGCTGGTCACATGACCGTCCACTGGCACTTCCTGTTTGCTTCTTCCCTCCTGCCCTTCCTGCCCTGCGATTGGAGGGGACACAGACTGTGGAACCAAGGATGTTGTGCACAGAAGCACTGAGGGAGGAGAGAGTCGGGTTGCTTCCTGCCCGTTCCTTCGCCCACATTTTGGGTACATTTGATCAGCCCCTGCACCGTCCCGTAGCCTTCTCCTGCTAATTGGCTGAAGTTGAGCAGGACTGGGCTTGGCTAGCGCTTGGATGGGAGCCCTCCTGGGAAAACCAGTTAATGTGTCATTGTTCATTTACCTTTGTTTACCCAGATGGGTTGACTGAGAATTCAATTTTTTTTTACAATGACGACCTGGGGAGCCAAAGTTGACTGGGAGGGAATGCAGGGGATTCAGATGTAAGCCAATCAGATTTAGAGGGAAGATTTAGATGGCCAGATGGAGGAAGCATTTTTTTCTTTGGCGAGTAGGAAAACCAGTGCTGCAGTGTAGTGATGGGGACCCTGTGCTGTAGGAGGTACTTCAGGTGAACCACTTAATCATTGCCCCTAGAGTTAAATGGCTGTGCCACCCCATTGCATTTACAACCCTCCTTGTTTCCATATGTTGTCACTGTGAGAGAGGGTTCTTAGTTTGACTTTCTAATAAAGGGTGAATAAAATATATCAAATTGTTGGGACATTTTCAAGCCCAGTGAGTTACTGGAGGCTTGTCTCACTTGTTTTTATCTCGTCTCACTAAACATTTTAAAAATGTTTTTATCAACAGTCCTCCTCAGTTATGCACCCCCCCAAAAAAGTGTGTGGGGAGTGGGGGAGGGGTGTTTGTTTGGGGCAATATCAAGCTTTTATTGCTTCTAATGTTTTTTTTGTCATGTATAATTTTTAGTAAAAAGATTTCCAGAGACACCCTAAATTTAATTTAAATCACAATTGTATGTGTACTCTACGTTAATCGATTAAAGTGCGTTAAGGTATTGATCCTTCTTGCACAAAGAGGTCTTTGGTACCTTTGAAGAAGGCTGGCAGACTGGGACCTGCTAAAGATAATGTGTTCTCCTGCAAATCCACAGTCTAGACTAAAATTACATTTACAATTAAAATCTATTTTAGCCGTAAGGTCCCAAACGCATGTTTCCCCCATCCCCTTTAACAAATTAATTATAAGCAGTTGCCTTTGTGTCTATCCAGCCTACTTGACACCAGATTTTTAAAATTGAATTTATTTTTGTTTCAGATTTTTCTCCCTGTTTTTCTCCCAATTTGGTAGCCAATTGTACCCTCTATTTCTTTTTGATTTTACCCTCCCCCATGAACTTGCTACCCGCCTGCGCGGGATGAGCTAATACCTCGAGGCAACGTTTGCCTCCTCCGAGACGGAACTCACCTCTCCTTCCCCCTTCCCCCTGGGATGGACAGCCAAACACTGCCCCTGATCAGGCTCCCCACCAGGGCCAGTCTGGTACAGTCGGGTTCCAAACCATGATAGGCAGCTCACACTCGTAAAGGACAAGCCAATACGGGTGCATTAGACCACTACGCTATCGGAGGCTCCCCTTGACACCAGATTCAATCTAAACACAAAGCTCAATATGTTTGATTTTGTATATTTCTCCCAGGTTGGGATGCCCGGTGTTATGCCTTTATTTTTCTCTGTGATTTCGGGGGAGCACAGGGAAGCCCGTTCTCTTCCCCTAAGTGTTGCTTTTCACTGCATAGTGCGCCACCTGGGCCGCACGGCCAATCACGAGCCAACGCCTTGCGGCTCCCAGCGCACCACCTGGGCCACACGGCCAATCACGAGCCAACTCCGTGGGGCTCCCAGCATTACAGTTGTTGGTGTCCTCCAGCCTTCTGCATGTTCCGCAGCTGCTGAGAATGAGAGAAAATGTCATGACACGAAATCAAGAAAAAATAAATGTATAAAAAAAAAACGGTCAAATTTGTACGTTTCTTAAACCCAAACACACACACGGCACAGTGACAGAGACCCCGAGGTAAAGGAGATATGTCTGTCGAAATGCCGGAAGGGGAGGGGGGCATCATGGATTTGCTACAGTGACCCTGGGGTAAGGCCAGAGTCAGCCCCCCCGCCCGTGGCTCTGTGGTCTTATCTCCATGGCGCAGAACTCTCAATGCGCCTCTATCTTTTCCCAAGGTTGGGAGTCACGGCAAACACGGCGGAATTAAAAACGGGAGTGGAATGCCTCTCTCTCTCTACTGCTTTTATTTTTGAACACCAGCATTTGTCATGGCCCAGTTTTATCGTCCCTTCTCTTCAACTTAAATTTTTTACTGCATTTTAAAAAATTCCCTTGGAATTTACACTGTGAAATAATAATAATCATGGTGATTCCCCTACGAATACATTTTGACTCCTTACCCTAATCCTGAATGCTTTGAGATCAGTGGATCAGTGTGTACCTCTCTGAACTGCATTTAATTGCACATCGTATTGAAAGCAAGCACACTTCCTGTCTGTGCCAAGTGTGAAGTGGCCACTCTTACCTGCTTGTTGTCGTGGAGCAAGGATGTAATTCAGAAACTGCTGCAATCCTTGCGAAGGCGTGATCAGAATCTAGGCTCCTTACACCGGAAGGTTGTGGGGTTCAATCCTCAAAACTGATGTCATGATAACCAAAAACAACAACTGCACTTTGTGATGTGCCTAACAATACCCCATAGCTTTGTTGTAAACTATTAATGTTATATTTTCTGTTTTTTGTTCCCCAAACTATGCATGAAAATCTTCTTTGTCAATCCTTATTTACTGGGTAAAATTTATAGACTTTTTATTTTATTTTTGTCTCCTCATTGTTGGGGGAAAACTCAATTTCATCTGGTAACTGAAATATTCAAGTAAGATGTTTTGAGAATTGAGTTTTAGAATGTGGTTAAAGGGTCAAAGGTCATAGAATGTGTTTTTGGAAATATGCTGAAAACCTAATCCCTAAACCTAACCGGTGTAGGGGAGGGTACCTATCTCGGTCCAGGGGGCATCTAGCCTACAGAGATTAAAGGGTCAAAGGTCATTTGACCTGAGATGTGACCCTGAGATGACCTTGAAATCATAACTAATAGTGATGTTTTTAGTCGACTAAAACAAAATGCTTAATTGGCTAAAATGAGTGAGGACTACACTGTAATGTTAACAAATTTAACAGATGTTTTAGTCCATTAACTCCCTGCAGAGAATGATGATCAGTGGGAGGGGACTGAGTGATGTCACTAATTGGGCTGTGTCTGGCTCCGCCCCATCTCTAAAGCCACCTCTTACTAAACAAGACATTTCGCTCCTGCTGTTTTGTAAGTTTTATTATTTTTAATTAACTTATTTACTAGATTTATTTAATATATAGCAATATGAAATCTTCAGTAATGGAACTGAGCAAAAATGTTAATTCAGGAACAACATCAACATAAAAAAGGTGACCTCCTTAAACCCGTTACTCACTATGAAGGACAGAAGTCATTGCGGTTATATTGAACACGGGAGACTGTCATTGTGAGAGACAGAGTGTTCCTGGGGCGTGTAAAGTGGGATGCGTGTCTGGGGGGAACGAGGCGTGGTTTGTGAATCCAGGCCACACAGCGTCTCTGTCCCTCCCTGACCTACTTTTGACCCAGGCGCTCTGTCCTTGGTGCTTGATGAGCAAGGAGAGAGAGAATTGTCACCCCTCCCTTTAGCCCGCACCTCAAGTTTTACCTCAGAGAACCCCTGTCCTTGAATGCTCTCCATTTGGGACGGGGTGAGATGGTGGGGATGGGGGTGGGGGTGAGGAGCATCTAAGCTTGTCCCAGATTTCTTCCTTTTTTTTTTTTGCTAAACGCTTTCCAGAGCCGCGGCAGTGCGCTGTGTGATAAGGGAGCCTGTTTTCTGTGCAGATGGCAGGCCGTGGACATCTCTGCTGCACAGGCGACGGTCCATGGACATCTCTGCGGTGTTTTGTGCTCTGGGTGTTCCAGATTAAACGATGCAGTGTTTCTTTTTTACTCCCCCAACACGCTGATGGTAACACACAGTGAGCGCTGTGTCAGACTCATCAAGCTACTCTGAAGGCCTTCTGAATTGCAGACCCTTCTAGGAGACAGAGTGGCAGGACACTTCAGAGACCCCCCCGACCCAATCAGCCAATCAAATCAATCAGCTCTGATCCTGTGCAGTGCTCTTTGCAATCAGATTGTCGCCGGGTGCTTTATGGTATCGCACTCTTAACTTCCAGAGGAAATTAAGAGGAAGAAGAAAAAAAAGCCCAGAAAAGCCCCAAAGGAGATCAAATGTAAAAAAAAAAAAAAAAAAAAAAAATGTATCCCAAATTTTCAAAAGTGTAAAAATGTGGGGACTCGGGTGGTGTAACGGTCAGAGTTCGCCTGGAATGCAGGTTGCCCACTGCAGCTGTGGTTCAAAACCCCGGCACCAGACCAGCTGAGCGTGGAGGACTCCCCTGTGGACAAAATAAATAGGCGAGTTCCGTCTCGGAGGAGGCCGGCTTTGGGGTAGTGGCTTGTGCTGCAGAGGCGGGTGGCGGGCTCGTTGGGGGAGAGTAAATCGAAAGAAATAGAGGGTATAATTGACCACCAGATTGGGAGAAAAACAGGGCAAAAAATCTAAAACAAAAAAGAGAAATATATGGCTACACGTGCATGTTGCAGCAGCTTTATGTCACGTTGTAATTGCCATTATGGTTTTGTTTTTGTGATATTGCATTATGGATTGTAGCCGGAGGTGTCCACATCCTTGGTGAGACTCTGCTGTTGTACCTTTAAGTGTGAAGTTTAACTCCCGAATTGCTTCAGTACATCTCCCTGCTTTTTACGTGGAAGAAATGTAGTGGAAACGCTGTAAGTCACCACAAATGAGTTGCCTGCTAAGCAAGCAGACAATGTGACGTAAAGACACCATGTTACATCAGGTCACTGTAAAAGGACCCTCTGCTTTCTCTACTCGGTGGCCGCCCATTTTGAAATGCTGCAGGATCAACTTTTTTCCCCCCCGCATCCTGCTTTCAACCGATGCGGTGTGGGGTTCCACAAAATGGTGGAGTGGGGGGGTCCATCTGTGCCAGCTCTTTAGTCCATAAACACAATAAAGCGCTCCGACATTGACCTCAATTACACGCATCCAGCAGCCTGCTGCTCACACGCTGGGTTCTTATTGGCTGTGGAGCCGACTCCTCTTCATCCCTTCATCCAATAGCACAAAGCGGTGCTACCAGGTGGGGCTCTATCTGATGCATGTACCTGAAATGCCAAATGACGAGTGGCAGTGAGAAAAATGACGATTATGGCGCTAATGATGCTAGTGGCTCTGGGCATGCTCAGTCTAAGGCATGATAGGAACAGGGGGAGCTATCAAAAATAAATCCATACAGATTAGAGGGACATTGAACAAAGAATGTATTTTCAATAAAACATGTCACATGGTGGTTCTGTGTGGCTCAGTAGGTAGAGAATGGTAGAATGGTAGGTGTTGACAATGCAGGGTTGTGGGTTCCATTCCCATTGGGACCACATACACTGAAAAATGTATGCATTCATTACTGTAAATCACTTTGAATATAAGGGTCTGCTAAATGGCATATGTACAAAGCAAAAATGTACAATACTATGAAGGAATAAATATGTTGGGAATATTGTTGAAAGTAAATGTTTCTTTTTAAGTTGTTCTTGCAATCTGCAAGAATTCAACTAAAAATGTCTAAAGAGCTAAAAGAGCATTTCAAAAAATAATTTGAGCCAAGGTTTGGGCTAAACACTGTCACCACAGTTTTTTTGTGTCCACCACTGTGTGCATCACTCACCAAACTGCTTGGCTGAGGTCATGTTAAATGTCGGTGCTGAAGCTCTAAATAAAGCTTAAGTGCATTTGAATGTGTGGTTTCCAGGCCGGAGGATGGGGAGATCCACCCAGAGATCTGCAGGCTCTTCATCCAGCTGCAGTGCTGTCTGGAGATGTACATCACTGAGATGCTCAAATCCGTCTGCCTGCTGGGCTCCCTGCAGCTGCACAGGAAAGGTACAGCCATACACAACTAACACACAGCATAACTAAAATATAGCACAGTGATACACAGTTAACACACAACACAGCTAACATATAGCATAGTTATACACACCTGACATACAGCACAGCTAACATGTAGCACAGTTATACAC